>JAAGKR010000288.1:145414-173432 GCA_011419295.1 Clarias macrocephalus
CCCCCCCCCCCCCCCCCCCCCCAGGACTAGTTGCTGAAATGGGAATGTCATTTGCAGAGGCAGTGAATGAAGCCCCAGGAGCACAGCTCGCAGTGAGACCAACCCCAGGAGCTGAAAAGGTATGCCAATATATCCAGTATTACACCACAGACCAGCTCAATCGCCATTTTTAGAGCAACAAAAAAAATTCAAGTCACCTATTGATCCAGTGGAAGAATTTAATTGCATATGTCCTGTTTGAAAGATTGGCTTGCTCTGTTTATGTGCACTTCTGGTTTCGTTCACTTCCAACAGCTTCATCTACAGTACATAATATTTTATGTGATTTTTTTTTTATTTTTATGGCCAGAATATTCTAATCGGTGTTAGGTGGTTTAAAATACATTTTATCAGCCTTAGAGGGCACATATAATCGAATGCATGCAGTACATGCAATGTGCTGTATAACTGGATTTAATATGTCAGGGTAAGAACATTGGTTTTAGCTCATTCACGACCATAGGTCCATGTAGAGAGTACAGGATGCATTTAAAACAGCTTTAAAAAAATCATTAAAATGTGATTGAAACACAAAGTTGATGCAAGCTACAAATGTTGCCATTATAGTATATATTCTTTCTTTAATCATAAGACTGTACTGTGTAATGGTGGTCTGGAACGAACCAGCAAATGATGCAAATTGATACAAAAAGGCACCTGGATTTTTCTATTTGTAACCATGTTTGAGTGCATTCAACACCTCAGGTTTATAAAATGCAAAATAAATGCGGTATATTTCACCAGATAAACATTACTAGGGATAAACCGGTACTAGTCCTAGTGCTTGAGATATACTGTGTGTACATAGAAATATGTTATAAAGCATCAAATTATTGGTCAGTTTCAAGCAAAAAAAGCAACTGTAAAATTGTTTATTTTATAATGACTGGATGGACCCTCCAACACATTATTAAAATCTGGAAGGATAGTACTGAACCATCAACTACATTAAAGAAATGTGGTCTAAAAAAAAATCATGATTGGAGATCACTTAAAAAGCCAGGCAAAGAAAATTGACAGTAGAAATCACAGCAGTGTGTAACAGTGAAAGTGAGAGTTTTTCAGTATTTCCATACACACAATGTGATGAGAATTAGGACACAAACATATTTTTTGGCCATAAGAAATCCACCTGTTAGTGAGACCAATCAAAAAAAGCTTTAATTTGCTCATTTCTGCAATAAGACATGTGGTCTGATGAGTCTAGAGTCTCGCCATGTGTGCGTCATCATGCATAGTTCCCACTGTACAAGCCTCTGGAGGCAGTGTCATGATCTGGGGTCGCTTCAGTTGCTCAGGTCTAGGCTCAGCAACGTTATGTGGCAATAAAATGAAGTCAGCTGACCACCTGAATGTACTGAATGACCAGGTTATCACATTTATGGATATTTTTCTTCCCCTGATGGCATGGGCATATTCAACATGGATTAGGTGTCTGTGTGTGGGTGTGTCTATAAAATATAATAGTGACTGATGTTTTATGATTCATTAAGGATTCATTAATGAATTTTTGCAATTGATGACAATGATGATGAGAGCAGTAATAATATTAATTCTGATAATGGCATGTTAATGGTTTAACCACTCCAGTGATTTAATGATATCAGAAATGAACACTTAGCAAAGGCTGGATCGTTAGCAAAGCCTCATTTCAGAACTATAAAGAAAACCGCAGACCGATGGTTTTTGTCATGAAACAGATCAACTGTATTATCACAGTAATAATGACCACAATAATGTTGTTATGCACACATTACCTTATATATACAGGTAATGTATATATATCAGGGGATCCTGAGTATGTGCAGTAGAGTGTACATAAAGGGATTGTAAGGTAGCTCTTATTATTAATTAACCAATTTTTATTTGATCAATCTATTTTCAAAATGTTTCAAAAACATTTTGACAGCAAACCACTACTAGGATGAGCACTGTGCATAAGGCAGCACAGTTTACTTAACACTAATGCGTTAATGAACTGGTATTACTTTTTATTTTTAAACATCTTGAACTTTTTTTTGTACAAGGTCTGCAATGTTTTGCTACTCTGATCACGTTTTTCCTGTTTCTCACATCTCCTAAATTCTGCCTTGTGATGCTGTTATAATGTCATCTGGTGAATGATTAACATGAATGTTTTTTTTTTCCTTCCACTTTTCTGGTGCAAAGTGACAGAGGTTAACTTAAACATACTATAATTCCCATTATTATGCATGAGTTTGCTGCTGACAGCTTAACAGCAGATATCGGAATTGTTTTTAATGCTTTATGCTGCTCCTTTGTCTTCTTTCATTGCTGAAGGACAGTCTTTCTGTTCATTTAAGAGGTGTTTCTTTTTTTCTGAGCACATCAGAAACATAGCGGTTTAATGACGGATCTTCTTGGATGGTTTGTGTTAACCACAGTGATGTCACAGAGGGTGTGAGCAGCTTCCCATGAGGGTATCCAAAGGAAGAGTGGCTGCTCTGAATTTACATAAGGAGTGAACATGAACAGTCCTCAGTGCTGATCAAAACAATATAGATTGCTCACTGAGGTGGTGCATTTATCTGGATTTTGTTTTTAAATGAAACTTCTATTCAGTTGTCTTGGTACATATCTTTAAACTTAAACTATTGATATTAAGAAGCGGTAGATGTAGATGTAAGCTTCAAATGAGCGGCAAACCGTGCATAGTTCTGGCAGGCTCAACACCATACATCCAGTATGGAATACTAGCGTTCGTACCCATCGTTGGTGGCTAAAGAGTTAAAAGATTCATTCTCTTCAGCTTTAATGTAATTAGTGATTTTATTATTTCAGTTTGAAGCCCACGTAGTCGCCTGTCTTTCTGTATGGGAGAACTCTCCGCCTAAGATTAATACAAAGAAATAACATTTTGTAATATTGAGTATCTTACACCTTGTTTACGCTAAGTTGTACTTCTTTTGTCGTCAATCCTGATTTTTTGGATTTTTTTTAGTTTATCCTAGTGTTTTCTAATTTGGCACATAACTGCTCATAGCCTTCACTTCAGACAGAAATCCATACAGACGGAACATTTTCTGAGACTGGTTTCAAGTCCTACAATGTATAAAATGTAAAGATATCATTGAAAGGGCGAGTTCAGACCAATGTACAGACAAAACCATTTATTTATATAGATATCTCTGCGATGGCAAAGAAATATTATTTACTTGGCACAAACCATTTCTAGAACTTCACTTGTGCTTGAGATGCAGTACATGTACATAGAAACACAGTTTGTGATCTCTATACTCTACATGTACACAAACAATGGGATCCAAAAGTTCATGGCCTCTGCTTATATTTTGCATTAATTTTAAATGTAATATAACAATTTTCATTATGGTGGGGGGTGACTTGGCGTAGTCGTTAGCACTCTTGCCTAGCACTGGCATGGTTAGGGTTTGAATTTGTCTGAATTCTACCTGCCTGTGTGTCTGTAGTGTGTCATGTTATTATTAAGTTATTTGTCCTGTGTACTTTATAAAAGCACAATGAAATAATATCCCAGTTAGGAAGCTGGGGTCAGAGTGTAGGGTGAGCCAGGATAATGGATTAGATAGGTTTAAGAGCCTTGCTCAAGGGCTCAACAGTGGCAGTTTAACAGTTGTGGGGCTTGAACCCCCAACCTTCTGATCAGTATCTCAGAGTGTTAACCATTTGAGCAACCACTGCCCTATGTTCTCCTTGTGCTTTGTGGGTTTTCTCCAGGTTCTTATCTTTCCCCCACAGTTCAAAAACATCTTGTATGAGTTAATGTTTGAGTTCCCTTGGGTAGGCTCCAGGCCCCCGTTACCCAACACGGTGTAAAAAGGTTTATAAAACAGCACCTTTTCCTCTGGGAGTAATAAAGTTCTTTGCGTCTTAAACATATACGTCAAATTCAAAGAAAAAATCTCATAGAGAAAACTTCTTGAGAAACCTTGAAAGGAACTCAAAAAGCATGTCATTCACTTGAGGCTAACACAAGATTTTATCCACATTGTCCTTATACTGTATGAGGACATCACATTTTCTTCCAAATACATTTTGTATATGTGCTTGTAAGAACCACATATGAGGACTAATGGGTATAACTCTTCGGCCAAACTATTTGAAGACTATTTTAAGGACTCTGGTCACCAGGTGGTAATGAACAGAAACACAGAGGAGAAATGACCTACTGTAAAACTGTTTATTACAGTTAAATGATTACCAAATGTGTTGAAATCATGTGTAAATTGGAGTCCAGGATTAAGCACAGAACTCTCTTTATGATAACAGCAGCAGTTATCAGTACAACTCTCCAAAACAAGGGTAAGAGTTTTGGGGAAATGCAAATCCGTGTCCCCTTTTTCAGTATGTTGTTAAAAATGAGCAAATTATCCAAAGGGATCAGTTTGAAAAATCACAATGGTTAAAATGAATAGATAGCCAGTGCTGTTTCTAGACCATTTACTCACCTTTATTTATTATTAAGTGCTGTTGCAGGCTTACTGTCATAGCATATATTTTTCTGGTGTTAATCAAGCCTTGTTCCACTTTGTCCTATTTTAGCTGAATGGAAAAAAAATGCCTTCTGGTCCACTGCCTCATGGGTCCACCTAGAAAATGTGCTTTTGCTTTCTTTAAATGCAGCTTTGGTCACTGTAATCAGACTATATATTGTATAATTATTACCCACTTTGAGTGTGCATAGGAGACGAATCATCCGTAAGATGTCCAGTCCATCCAGTTTATATATATATATATATATATATATATATATATATATATATATATATATATATATATACTTTCAAGTAAAAATCACTAGCTATGTGATTCATAAACACTAAACGAATAATACAAAATCTCTGAAAATAATATGATGGACCCTTTTCAAATTTTGGGATGTTGGGCAGAAGGGCTACGTTACAGACTATAAATATAGAAAGGCGGGGAGGTCCATGTGCTTCTAAATTTAATATGAAGATACAGTGAATAGTTCCTCTTCAGAACAAGGGTTGCCTGTTTGTGCACTCTGACTCCGGTGCTGATGCTGCCCACTGCTTCTGTACTCTGATTTGCCTCCTTATTGAATCATTAAATGTACAGTTGCTAAGAATACACTGTGCCTCCATGTGGTGTGCATCATTTAACATGATACATAAATAACAATCTGAGATTCAATCCATGCCTGGATACGCTGTGTATGGGGTAGCACTTGGTATTTTCTGCAAGAGGTGTAAATTAGAAATGTCATTTCCTTGCAGTTCACTGCATCTGCTACACTATGACTCGGTTTATTTTTCCGTTCTAGAGAGGCATAGCCATGTCGGTTCACCCGAGCCTGAACCTGCTCGACGAGCCAGAGAGCGAAGGGGGAAAAAGGGGCTCCATTGTTCTCGAGCATTTGATTAATCCTCATAATATCATTACAGAATGTTCCGAAACCTGTGGGGAAAATGAGTTCTGCTGTTATTAATTTGCGTCACTTTGCCGTGTCCTACTTCAGCCCGGCAGCCGAGTCAGTAGAGTGCATGCCACTCCAAGCTCCCTTTTGATGATGGGTCCTCTTTGATATTTAATGGCGTTGTCATTCTCGGTTTCTCTTACATGTCGGAGTCCGGTCAACACGAATCCGAGCGCTGGCTTTTTCAGGAGTCGGATTTCTGACTCCACGCTGGGATGTCAAGGGCTGTGTTAAGAGCCATCAAATTTGATTTTTAGGGAGGAACACACTTCTTAAAAATATTGGCAGGTTTAAAGAGATTTCTAGTGATTTCCTTTCGTCTAAGCTCAGTCGTTTGGGAAAGATGGTGCTTTCTGCTCAGTTCTTTGCTTTATTTAACAAAGAAGAGATGGAGTGCCGGGGTTGGCTCACATTTAAGCTTCTCTCTGGAGGAAAGCTTATTGTTTATTGCATTTTTAAAAATGTAAGAAATCCGTAGAATATAAATATGCCAAAAATAATAAACCTGCTGGAGTTTTTTCCTGCATCTTAAAGGTCTGTAAAAGAAAGAATTTGAAAACGTATATATGCTCCAAACCCATTGAGCACACACATGCAGTGAAAGAGAGTGACATGAACTTTTATTATGACAAAGACGAATTGTGCGGGTTTAATTCTGGAACTCGGAACACTGTTGGCAATTCTACGCCTAAATCTTCTGGGATCTTGTGCTCTATTCAGTCTCTTAATTGCCCCACTTGAATCAATTACCAGGCCCAATTAATGCTTGTCATCCTCTGCCCAGAGGTATTACGCTTTTCAAAGTTTCAGTAGCACACAGGTGTAGTAAACCTGCAAGTTTTAATGGCACCCCTCTAGCTCGAGAAATCCTTTAGAGATCTTCTTGCCAGCTCCACGCAAACCCAAGCTTGAGTGATTTGCTCAGGGACCCAGTTGTCCAGTAGACTGTGAAAGCAAAACATCCTCTCCGGTTATACAAATGTAAATCGCAGTAGTAATCAAGTAGCCCTCTGGCATGGTGCCTACTGAAAAATGTGAGACTTTCTCTGGCCTTATTAAGATTGACCTCGTTGGATGAGGAGGGAGGGGAAAGGGTCCACACCAATCTTTCACGTTTTAATTGGTATGTGTTTCTCCACCACGTCTCTGCCTCTTCCTCCATTTCTCCTCCAGTCATGCACCTATCAGGCTTTCATATTGAGGATGCTGTTAGCGTGTAACACACTGCATATTTCTCGTGCTATGCCCCAGAGATGGGCTGGCAGAGCGTAAAATGGATGGATCATGTCAAGGGGCGGAAAGCAATTTGCCATGGGATGCAGAGGCAGAGCGAGGAAATACACTCTCCCTGAACTCAAATACAGATCCACCTTGGATAGACAAAATGGCTGACCTTGACATATTCATGTGGAGGAGTTTCTTTTATGTCGTTTGGCAATACATATCATTATTTACTGCATATAAACTGTGTATTTAATATACAAGTTAGAGGACAAACTTGCCTGGGATCCAAGTTGAAACTTTTGTCGTTCCAATATTCTAATACTAAATCTAAAACTAAAAGATTTTTTTATGTTCTAGTGAGTGGCGGGCGGGGGGAGGGGGGGAGGATTTACAATTACAATTACAACTAATTTCATATGTGTATTGTGCATCTATGATAATCATTCAATATGTATCAGGATAAACAGTAGTGTTAATTACCTTCAAGATATTTTAAAGATATTTTAAAGATGCCACTTTTGTTTCGCTTCCTGAGTTTTCCATGCTTCCATCCATCTTCATCATCGGATAAAGTCATTTCACTCACACTCTTCTCCCGCTCCAGTATAGTAAAGATTATTATTTTATCACTAGGGTAGGTTATTAGGGCTGTCATTCGATATATTATTTACTCTCCATGTTTGGAGGGTCCACTTTATTACTAAGGAGATTTTACAGCATAATCCAAAGCAGGTATTTTTGCAAATAAATATGTAGTAATATTTCAAATTAAAACCTCTTTAGTTTCACTGCATGTAAAATCATGGATCCCTTTTTTCAGGCATGGCTAGCATGAGGAAAATTGTATTTTTTCTTATTTATTTTCTACTTATCATGGTTGTGTTATATTAATCAGGATGCTGTTTGAAGGTTTTATTATAGCACGTGTGGATTCCTGCAGTCAAAGGTTTCCTTTTGATATTTTTTTCATTATTTGATGATGGGTTTGCAGTGAATCTGATAAACAAACTCAGAGTTTTTAACATAAGGTTGGATTTTTTTTTTAATTAAACAACTCAAGGCTGTTCTACTCCTCTAATGTTCTGTTTTAAATACGGGATAATTAAAAACATTGAAATATTGTCTATTCCAGGCAGATGGTGGTTACTTACTGCCGTTTTTATCGGTGTGAAATCTAATTAAAATACTCTAATTGATCTTGCACCTCAAATGTACTGGGCATACAGTCCCATATTTCTGAAAGGTGAGTATAAAACAGAGCTACCAATGACTTCAATTGAGAAGTATGATCTAACACGAATTTGTAATCCAGTGTAAGTCTTCACATAGTCTATATCCTATTTATTCCAAAAAAGATTTTAGCTATTTCTCCCACAAATGTGACTTTCACTGTCGGGCCAAAATAAATAAATAACTCGCACACACTAATATTTCTTTGGACCAATTTTTGCTTTGCTTACCACGTTCCATTCTCCGTTGCATTAATTTTTGGCCAAGACAGGAGAGTCGAACCAATCCGTCTTTTCCAGCACATTCTAAAGACTTACAGGTCAGGACTCTATGGTGGCTAATTCTTGTTTGATTCCTCATGCTGATTGATGTGATAACCTGCTGATTCAATACATTCAGGTAGCCTGCTGACTCCAATTTATTGCCACATAACATTGCTGAGCCTAGACCTGTCCAACAGAAGCAACTCCAGATCATAAGACTGCCTCCAGAGGCTTGTACAGTGGCCACTATGCATGCACTATGCACTATCCCATCTTTGTGCTCTCTAGCAAATTGAGCCTTTTTCAATTTTTCAAACCTGAAAGGTAAGTGGTTAACTATCAACTTTGCGGAAGAAACATGGTCGAAAAAAGATCATGAATGACAGAGATAACTTGTTTTATGTATTTTGTTGTTCATTAAACATAATTCAAATTACTGTTGTTTTATTGCACACTTAAAGAACGTATTCTAGACTTATTTCAGCCCCTACAGGGGCAATCCTTTCCTGTCTACGGTTCAAAAATAGTTTTTGTTCGCGCCGTCGAATTCAATTTCTTGTTTCAAGATAATGAAAATCACAACACTGACATATCTGACAATTATAAAGTATGCCTTTGCAATATGAGTGACATCTTATTTCACGTCTTTGTAGGTCTACGGGCCTCTCCTGAAGAGATATGCATATCTGGAGGAGAAGATTCTTAAGCAGACGTCACCGTGATTCAAACTACTGTGTTTTTAAAGCGTCTCGGCGTTTAATCAGCTATGAACAGAAGAAGCCTTTAATGTGATTCTGTATGAACGGCGTTGCCTTGGATTTCTGTGTGGAGATGTGCACTGTGTATGTGCATTGATTATGTGGCTGACTCATACTGTTCAGTGTTAATTGTGGGCAGGAAGTAGCTCAGTGCGATCATTAATTTGCCCTGACACATCAAGTGTAAATGTTGAACCTTTATTTGTGTAACAGTTATTCTAATATAAGCTGTAAAACGAATCAAAACAATGGCTGATAGGAGCTGTGACTTACTGTAAATTACGGGTATATACAATATATACATTATATATATCCGTGTGTATGTGTGTTTCAAAGAATCTTTGACCTAAGGCTGCATTCTATTAATAATAATCCATCTGAGTTCCACACATTCCCACTCGCTGACACCACTGTGCCTCGGCTGCCGCTTTAAATCAATTGGTCATTAGTCTCCAGCTCCAGCCTTCGCCGCTGCTAAATGTGAAGTGTATGATAGTGTGCATGCATTAATTTTGCAGTTCAGCAGAGACATATAATGTATTTAAGGCAGCACATCATCCAATTATTAAAACCATCACTTTGCCACTGTTTACATATTTTTGGTTCTTTCCTTTCACTTTTTTTTTTATCCCCAGGAGGCGTTTACTGTTGATATTCAGGCATTTACTGTTGACTCATGATGATCTATTAGACCCAGCTATCACCAATCAAAATGAACTGGTGGCGATATAAAATTGTAAGAAGGCGATGACCCAGATACCTCAAGACATTCTTAGTTATGCTGCATATGTTTTCTATGCTTTATTCCTCCCTCCAAACTAAATCAGATCAGGATATTGAATTCGCTTTGTGAAACCATTCGTCGTAAAGCGATGGGGGCATTATGAGTTGTCCTCCTCTATACAGTATATTATGGTACATAAACCTTTGGTAACCAAGGACATTCATTGAGTGTTTACTGTACACTGCACACCTAGGACTTCTCAGAAAGATGCGCCGATTGATTTTTCATTCTAAAATGAGACTCGCTGTGTGAACTGTTTTTCTTGTTTATGCGTACGTAATCGATAATCGTACATGTTCTACTTCTAGACATAAAATTCCCTCAAAAGACTTTGTTAAAATGTCTAGTTGTGGTTTTGTGTCTAATCCAAAGCATTAAAGCATCACTGTTTAATTACTTAATTATCACCACTTTTGTATGTTTAAATACTTATTATATGATACATGAGGTTTTCTTCAGACTGTCAGGATCAGACAGGACCACACATGTACATACAGTATATACTGTACATTCACCCTTTTCATTATGTGACTATGATCAAACCTACTGTAAATGTTATCTCTGTCTTTTCTCTTCTCTCTCCCTCTTCTCTCTCTCCCTCTTTCTCTGTCTCTCTCTTGCCGCTCCTGGTTGGAGATCTCGTTGCATGGAGGCCCCTTGTGGTCCGTTTTGGATGTGTGTGGGGACGGTTTAATTTTCCCATGAAGACGGTCCTGGTCTCGGCTGATGCAGACAGCTGTTCTTTGAGGACATGTGACTGCAGTCGCACAATAATTCAAGACTGGAATTTCCTGCTGTTTTGTACCTGAGCCTCTAATAATGCACTGGACTCCATAATACCTTAAACACATCATCATCTGTTATATTGAACTGTCTGATCATTTTGAGACAATGACCATTGTGAAAAAACGCTATACAAATAAACTGTAATTGAATGTATATGGTGTGGCATATGTTTATGCTGGATGATCATCCTGATGCAATCCTCGCCAATTTATCCAGGCATGGGACCAGTACTAGGAGTGTATTAACTCGTGCAACTCCTCAATGGCTGATCTGGAAAAAAACTCTTGGACGTGTATACACTCAGCGATGACTCCATTAGTACTGGGTTGCACTGCCTTCTGCAAGGTGCTGGAAAAGTTCCATAGAGATTTTGGTCCATACTGGGAGCATGAGAGAGCATCAATTGTAGGTTGCCTTAGTTTTCTGTTCTTAGCTTACAGGTCTGGCTCCCAGTGTGGTCTTCTACTGCTGTAGCCCATTTGCTTTAAAGTTTGACATGTTGTGATATTCAGAGATGCTCTTGAGCGTAGCTCTATTTGAACGAGATGTTATTTAAATTACTGTTGCCTTTCTATCGGCTCGAACCAGGCTGTCTATTCTGACCTCTGACTTCTGGCATAAGCAAGGCATTTTCACGCAGATAACTAATTTTCAGACTATTCTCTGTTAACCCTAGAAGGTGGTTCAAAATGCCAGCAGATCAGCAGTTTCGGAAATACTCAGACCAGCCCATCTGGCACCAACAACAACCATGCCATGTTTAAAGTCTCTTAAATGACCTATCTTCGCCATTCTGATGCTCGGTTTGAACTTCATGGATTGTCTTGACCAAGTCTACATGCCTAAATGAGTTGCTACCATGTGATTGGCTGATTAGATCTTCGTATTAACAAGCATTTGAACGGGTGTACCTAATGAAGTGGCTGGTGAGTGTATATGTGTAAAGAAATCTAAAATCAATTTGAAAATATTATGAACACATGCTTTCAAAAGTAATGGGTGCAAGGAGGTCACAAGTAATAGCATTATAATCTTCTATCCTGTAGAATTCATTCCCTGTATCTGACAGCAATAGTATATTTAAGGGTACTGATGATGAAATCATATCATGAGTGATTCTGTACAGAACATTCTGCACATAAACCATATGTGTAGTGGATAGCTTGTTGACGAATGATATACCATCGAATATAAATGTTTGGGCACTCCGGCATAGTAAAGTAAAAAAATATATATTATTTATACATTCTTGGAAAACCTTTTTTTTATAATGCACAGACACTTTGATTAAGAATAAGACCAAGAATTAGTAATTGTGGCATATGCAAGAATTTGATTGCCCTACTAAATCATGCAGAGTATGTCAAACTACTTATGTATTTTTAATTATGTTCAAATCAGGGTACTGAGAGATGGCCATTCCAAAATCTTCAACTTGCGCTTCTTGATGGATGTCATAGTGGATTTGAAAGTTTGTTTTTGGATTCTTGTCCTGTTTTTTTTTTTTTTTTTCAGCTTTAGTTTCTTAACTAACATGTTGCATTTGCATTTTAACTACAGAAGTGTTTAACCCTTAACCACTGCTATTTCAGACAGGAACCCAAGAGATTGTGATGGGTTTGATAGCTTTTAATAGTCAAATTTCCTTATTTGTAAGTATCAGTTACTTTGTATTACTTCAGATTGTGTGTCAGCTACTTAGGGAAGCACATGGTTGTTTAGTAGAACAATCTTGAAAGAGTACGAGAATGTATTCTGCTCTGGTCTTTTTATTCCTAATTACCCTTTTTTTACTTTACATACATAAAACATAAAACATAAAAAAAAAAAACGTTGTTGCATATAACCAGAGATGTATATGACGTATATTTCCTGTTTGGAATTTCTTCCTAACAATTTGAGCCTCTCCGAGCCTTCCAAAAACGAGGCAGTAACTTTCTTTTGTCGAATCAGTCAGTGAGAAAGACAATAGACATGAAGCCTTCACTGCTGTCACTGGTCTTTCTGTCACAGATGGTGTGTGTTGCCAATTGCTCAGTCCCACTGTGAAACTGTAGCAGATGCAGTTGTCACTGTGGATCTGCCATTTAGAGCGAAGAGTTCTTTATCAATATGAAAGCAAATCACAAAATGTAACAATCAGAATTTCTGAAATTATGAAAACACCATATACGTACAGCAGTCACTTTTCAACTGGCAAATAATTTCGCCCCGAAGGACTTATACAGTAAGTGAGACGCAGTGCAATACACAGGTTCTGCATCGTGTTCATTTACGTACTGTACAATGACCTGCAAAATTAGGCTTAGTGGCTCAACTACAGAGTTTCATACCTGTACAAGGTCATGGATTTGTTTGATACCGGGCCGCAGTCATGTAGCAAAAGGCTTCCATCAAAGAGCCAGTCGATGTTCTCAGCTAAATGTGGGGAAAAAACCCTCTTTTTTTTGTTGTTTTTTTTTTTTTAACACACAATGGTGTCAAACAACTGCCTGCATCAAACAGCATATACACAATACTGTGCATCATTATATAATCATATGATTAGCTCCACCACCACTTCACCATCTGCACCAGCCAATCATAATCAATCATATTGCCACAATTCATGCAGCCTGCATATACCAGTGTGTGACACCAAGCCATCTTTTTCCAATTTAAGCTCGAAATGGTCGTGTTTTCTTGGCAGGTTCTTTCTGATAATATATTTTAGGAAGTGTCTGCCAATAGAACACGGATATTTCAAGCTTAAAACGAGTAAAAACGTCTAATAATCATTCTTCTTGTATCGCAATCTCAGTGTGAGATATTGGATAAACGCTCTTGTGCTTAGATTTCGTGATGCGAGCGTAGTGTACAGTACGTTGTGGAAATAATAAACAGACTAAACAAAGTGACACTGATCTGGACATATTTCATGATTAATGGTGGCAATCAAAGCAAAGCAGACCGCAAACTGTGCTCTGCTTAAATCAGTAGGGGTACAAATGTAGTAGCATCATCTTCCCACAGTGCATGCAATCTGATAATAAAAAAAAAACATCTTAATGTGTGTATTTAGTATTTTATTACTTTATTACAAAGCGCTTGACTAACTGACCTGAGCGTGCAGATTAGAATCAGTCGGTGTGGTTATTAAAACTGGGAAGAAATTGCCCTGAATTATATACACACAAAGGTCTTCTTCATCGCTTACGAGTCAAAGCACAATTTGTGCACTCATTTTAAATGATCACAGTCCCTGGTATGCCTCTTATAATCTGTAAATCTGTAAAAAAAAATAAATAAATAAAAAAAAAAGTTTGAGTTTTGAAGAACATGAACAAAGCTTAAAAAGTAGAGTCCCTCTGATAGCTTCATAATTAAATAGGTTACTCGTTTAATTATACACTACTTTTCAAGGGGTATAACATACTCTGAAAAAGAATGGTATTACCTGAATGCATCTATCGAAGGTATTTGCATATTTATGACAGATGCATATTTTTTTTCAGGCACGTGCGCTTACAACTCGTCCTGTCTTGCCGCGTGCGCCAGTTTACAGCTGCGCGAGGATCAGTTAAATACCGACGTTCGAGAACCTTCTTAAGATGAGGTACGTTTGAAATGTGTGCCAGAGTGAGAGTAGAGGTAGAACTCGGAGATCATCCAAAAACAAACAAACAACAACAACAACAACAACAAAAAAACCCACACACACTTCATTAATTCATAGCATCACTCTTTGGCACACACTCCCACTCCTCCTGTATTTCTCTTAATTAATATGCAGTCATGACTTGACACATCGGCCTGGCGGCTTTATGACGATGCATGGCAATTACCAGAAAGTCCAGATTGACACGTTCGATGCTCATTTATGGTAAAGCTAACGTTTGCTGAGCCATTTCTATTTGGTAACCCTAGCAACAAGCGCCTAAATATAGTACGAACGATGATCAGTCATGACATTGCCATTCGGGAACTTTCCATCACCATGTCTGAAGTGGTGAAAGACGCACGCGGCCGTAACGCGCGCCTAGGTGAATAAGGCGGACGAGAAATGAAACGAAGCCTCGACACTGGATGTTGTTTTATGTCATGTCAGCAGAGTTTAGCATCAAATATGGATTTTTTGCATCCCGAGAATAAATAATTACAGTATCTCATGACAAGTGGAAGAGCTGATAAAACAGCATTGAGGTTGAAGGAAACAGGCTGAAACATGAGCAGAGTTTGTGTTGGTTGTCAGCTTGTGGTTGTGAAGGATTAGTGGCTGGGATTCAGAAGCAGTCTCTCAGGGCTGAGTTTACTGGCACTTAGCCACATAACGTAGCAGCTTCCAGTCATGGGAACAAAGATGCTGCACATCAAAGATGGAAAACAATAGTGACAGATCCCCCAGTGTGAGGTCCTTCAAGATCAAACACACTGCAGAGGGGAGATAGATGAGAGCGGTCTTTTAATCTATTATTTCAGTTATTTTGTTCCACTCTGTATAACACACAAAGAGCAAAAGACATTCTGCTATGTTTCAGGTTCTCTCTGAGGATGTGACTTTTAACCTTTCTCACCTCTTATGAGAAGAAGTGCGACACAGCTCTGCTACCTTCATTAATGAACCTCTTCTTTTGCTTCTTTTTTTTTTTTTTTAGCAGGTAGCAGTGTTTGAAGTAGCATGTCAGGATAAGGAAATCTGATATTAAGCCCTGAACTACAATCTATATGCAAACGGCCAAAATAAATAGGTGCTGATTTTATGTTTTACATATTAAAATCAGCACCAATTTATTTTGGCCGTTCAGGGCTACAATCTGAGCCCTGTATATTACTGTATAATATATATTATACAGGAAATGTGTTTGCCAAAGAAGCTACTTCTGAAGTTTATACAACTTACTTAAAGTTGCTAACTTTTTGGGGGGAGATGATGTGCCACAAAAATGGTAATTTTTCAGCGGTATACTCTCCCGCTTCAAACAATAATAATTTAAAACGCAAGTCATTCATATTTCTTTATGGGCATTGATACAAAAATTGGTATAATACAACCTTAACGAATTGAGGTTGGTATAATATTATATATGATAATATTTATATGGTGTAATTGTTATAAAATTTGCTTTTTGGTAAAAGCTTAGAAAAGCAAAAAAATCTGTAGTGTCCGTAACCATGTCATATTCATGTTACAATATCTTAACAATTTAGCATTTTAGTATAATACACTTCGCTCAAGTTTACTGTATGACTTTTTATGTGAAAATCTAAAGCCAAGTGGCCAAGTTTCAACTGAATGACAATTAAGATCACTGAAAGATTTGATTTCAAAACGTTACAGACACTACTTAAAAGGTCATGAAATTGTATTTAGTAAATGCATTTCTTTATATCTGATAAAAAAAATTAAAATGTGTATGCATATTTACAAAAAATGAAGCATGGATCCGGAGAAGCATTGAGTATTATGAAAAATGGTGTTAAATGATCCTATCTGAAAATTAACTTTTTCACTTATGTGAGACACTTTTCATCACTAATACCACGTTTTGGCTGAAAAGTAGTTAAAGGCTAACAAGGAAGATCAGCCTGTATCCTGTCAAACAAGTATAATAGCATCACTAACAAAAAGAAAAACATTAAACACACACACACACACACACACACACACACACACACACACACACACACACACACACACACACTCTCCTCTCTCTTTTTCTTTATTAGCATCTAATAACCATGAACCTAATGTCTTCAACTAAAAGAAGTTTGAATGGACCTCATATGAGGATTGTACAAGGGTATATAGACAATATAGCTGGGGGAAAATGTCATGTTCACATAAGGATATTCGAGTCTTAAGAGGTTAAAACCACCTGCTTAGTTCTCCTAGTGCCACTTAATTATCAGCTCTTTCCCATTGAGTTACCAAGGCAGCTCTGACTCACTGAGATATGGACTCCATGAGACCTTTAAAGGTGTGCTGTGGTATCTGGCACCAAGACGTTAGCAGCAGATCATTAAAATCCTGTAAGTTGCGATATGGGGCTTTCATGGATTAGACTTGTTTTCCAGCACATCTCACAGATGCTCAGTTGGATTGAGATCTGAGAAATGTGAAGGCCAATTGAACACCTTGAACTTTGTCATGTTCTTCGAACCATTCTTGATTTATTTTGTGTGTGTGTGTGTGTGTGTGTGTGTGTGTGTGTGTGTGTGTGTGTGTGTGTGTGTGTGACAGGGAGCATTATATACTATTGCAATGAAGGGGTGAACTTGGTCTGAAACAATGTTTAGGTAAGTTAATATATTAATGTTAAATTACAATTATTTGTGTCATTGGTTTATTTCTATTAAAGAACGTATAATAAATAATGAAAACTTTATTATTGTGTAATATATTCACTACTTACTTCTAGATCCTAACAGGACTCATTATGTGCTTTATTAAAGGCAGAGGCATAAACCTGGAGAATAAACCTAGTATTAAATATATATCTGTCAAATATGGCAAAATAGCTTTTTACAACATTTTTTGATTTACATATTCACCTAATTGTTTTTTTTTTCAATATGATAGTTTTGAAGTATGAGAAAACATTGACATTTAAATATGTAATTTAATATAATATCAGGGTTCAAAACTATACAACACAGTTCAAAATCTTTTGACAATTGCACAATATATATTTTTGGAGTGAAAGCAGACAAGGACATTTGCAAGCTTTCATCGGGTTCATCGAGTCTGTCAGAGAATGTGCATGCTCAAGTACCCTGAATAATCATGTAATCCCATCCTCAGCATGTTCCCTTGGTGCATCCATCCACCTCTGCATGGAAGCAATTCTCCTTAGGCATGAACTCAAAGCAACCAATTTTCCATGCATTACAGCCCAACATAGGCAAGTATTTTCCCCAAGAGGTAAAAAAAATAAAGAGTGCTGTAATCATTGCCATAGCCACAAAGATTTTTCATGCTTGCTTTAAGCATATCAATCAAGCAAACTGCATCGCTCGGGCCTATTTCTTCTGCTTGTTTTTCCTGTCAGGTTTGTCAGCCTACTCATGGTCAAATCACAGATCTCAGCACTAATCTCATACATACAGTAGACCGCTTAGTGCTAAGACCAAATGTGCTGAGGTGTGTTCTCTAATTATAGGATGGATTTGGTGTTACACCTCAGAGTTGAAAAGTTCCTCCCAATTATTACTAGAGTCTAAATGAGTGGATTGAATAATTTCAATTTTTTTTTCGATCTCCCTCTCACACACAAACAAAATGAAAAATCAATCAATCAATCAATCAATCAATCATGAAGCAAACGAATACCTTGTTCAGACTGCAGCCAAATCCAAGTTGCTTGACAAATCTAATCTTTGGCACTCACTGTCCAAACTGTTATTTCAACCTGATCAGATTGGATTTGGCTGTGTTCAGACTGTCAGCCAATACGTGTTAAGCTATCTGCATCACTTAGTAACACTGTAGCAACAGTTCCAGAGCAGGGGGAACGTTAACCTGTAGCATGTGCATTGTGTGAAGTCAAATGCTATCGACAGACATAACAACAAAATGGTTAAGAATGGAGATATCACATCCCCTCCAAAGTGCTCTTAGACATTTCACTTCATCCTCCGTCCAGGGACTAGCGTTCTCCATCTCCGTCTCCATTTCTTCCAGCGTCTTCACACTTGGTTTTCTAACCATGGATACTTGTCCATACCACATGATCGACTTGAACTTCCACATCACTTTGTGAATCTGATTTGAGTGGGTAGAGCGTACAGACTGAGACGGATCTTTAGGAATCCAATTTGAATCTGATTTCAAACTTCTGTTTGCAAAATCAATGCGTTTGTTGATGAAAGCAATGTGATTCAAAACTAATTCCAATCTAGATATAGCAAAAAATTGAAGTGGATGTTCAACACTCTAAACAAAGGATAAGAAAGAAAGAGGTACTTTTTAAAATGCGATTATACCTAAGTATAATTACTGTAAGGCTGAAGTAAAACACCAAGAAATACAAGCAGTTAAATGATTAATAAATAATCAAAACATTACTTTGACGCCGCTTGGAAAAGTAAAAAAGATGAATGAATTAATGATGGATGGATGGATGGATGGATGAGTGGAATGATAAAACTCATGAGCATATTGTACCTGGCTTTCTAAAGCATTTCATCACTCCACCTGAGGATTTACCGCAGGTGGTCATCATTTATTTTGGCGATCCCACAAGGGGGTGAAGTCTGGAGAATCACGCTGCTCAGGCGTGAAGTAGTGGCACAGATGGTTGGGTCTGCAGGAGTCAAACACAGTGCAACTCTGTACTGTTAGACACTCTGACCTTAAAGCTGCTGGATGTCGGATTTTGCCCTCTCTGGTAGAAAATTTTGAAGGATGAATATTTTGTAAAGTCAATTGTGCTGCATCTTCACCACACATGATAATTTCACAGGGGTACTATATTATATCCAATCCTATGTCAAACAGGGGAGTAAATAGGCACTAAATCAGATTCCAAAATAGCAATGACGCCCTTATCATGCTACATAGTGGTTTGGGTTGTGTCCCAAATATTTGGCCACTGTTAGCACACTGGTCTGGACTTCACCAATGACATCAAATAAATGAAATTTAATCCGACTTTTTTCTTCCCCCACCCAGATTTTCTCTCTAATTTAATCATGTCCAATTCCTCCCTGCCACTAGGGGGCTCCCACATTAAGGCTACTACTACTACCACTCAGTCGGGAGGGCCGAAGACTGTCATGTGCTTCCTACCACCACGTGTCGCCAGGCGGCCACACCTTTTCGAAGTGATAACTGAGTCATCCAATATTGCAGATTTTTTTATTTCTAAGGTTCAGAAAAACACATCAGAATTATCTTACCAATACACAATTTTGTCAAAATTACACACATCAAGGTTAGACAAGTATATTCATTAAGTCAAAAATACAGATGGAAAGCATACAAATTCCATGAAGATAAACCATTGCTGTTTATTTCATAGCTCCACATCAGAGGAGAAAACAAATAAATGTCATAGTATGTTAGCAGGCGGCACAATGGCTTAGTGGTTAGCATTGTCGCGTTGCGCCTCCAAGGTCTCGTTTCGATTCCCATCTCCGTGTGCATGGAGTTTTCATGTTCTCCCCATGCTTGGTGAGTTTCCTCTGGGTACTATGGTTTCCTCCCGCAGGCCGAAGATGCAGATTAGTCTAATTGGCATTCCCAAATTGCCTGTAGTGTGTTAATGGGTGTGTGTGCCCTGCGATGGATTGGCACCCTGTCCAGGTTTTTAAGTTTTAAGTTTACAACTAAGTAGATGATAATGTTGTGTTGTGCCAGGAGGCATGGGTGCTTAGTGGTTAATACTGTCACCTCGCACCTCTGTGGTTGGGGGTTCTTGAATCTTACTCCTATGTGCGTGAACTTTACATGTTCGCCTTGTGCTTGGTTGATTTCCTACAAATTACCAGTAGGGATGTGTGTATGTCCTTGTGTTCTGTAGTGGGTTGGCACGCCATCCAGGGGTGTACATTGCCTTCTGTGCAAGTTTCCTGGGAGAGGCTCCAGACACAGGGCAAGCAGTGTAGGTAATGGATGGATAGATGGATAATCAAGTGCCCTGCACCAAAACGCGGTGTTCCTTGGTGACATAATTGGAATTGCCCTTTAATATGCAAAGGCTTTCAGGCTTCAGATGGTTCCTCCCTTTTTAGGGGTGCGTGTGGGGCTATATGGGCTCCAGATGTCCCTCTGTGCATTACTTAACGATGACACCCTCTGCTACATCCATAAACAATGAAAGCTTTCAATATGGTTTCCGCATCAGTGAAACCAGGTGTTGTTTCTTGCATCTGTGGAGGTTATTTTTATCTTTGGCAAAACCTTATCTCATTAACCTGGTCTGTAAATACAGAGGACAAAGCATTGAGGTGCCCTTTCTGATACACTTATTTTCCACACGTCCATGATCACACCTCTGTGTCACAACACAATGACAGCAAATAGGAATAAAAGTAAAAATATGAAATGCCAATAGTAAAGGTTAAAAGCTAAATATGGAGATCGTGTTGTCTTTATGGATAATTGTGCGACTCCCCCTCAACTTTTATGAGCATATTGCAGCTTAGTTGCAGTAACTGTGTAAAAGTTGGACAGTAAATAATGCGTGATGAAACAGGGTGAGCGCAATAGGGATATGAAGCAGGTACTCGGGACAAACTTAATAAGTGCAGCATGCATTGATATATTGAATGTGAAGATCCAGGGATCATTGGTTGTCTGGAGCAGAGAAAGAGGGAATAAACAAACATCTGCACATGTATTTGTTGCAAGGTAGCACTAATCTCACCCCTAACCACTAAATTTAACCATTGTATCCTTCCACGTTTATAGCCATACTGCAGCTACTGGAGGGGAGGCAACAGACTGTGCTTTGGCCTTATAGTGCTGCACATCAAACACACATCTTTTTCTTTATGGCAATTATTTTTAACTGGATAAATAATCTGGATATGGTTACGTTATTAAAATGGTGTTGAATTAAATTTACATAAGCACAGCTCTAACTTAATATGCCAGTTTGACTATATATTTCCCTCTTAGTACATTTGAGCATGGACCCTTTTTTAAAAACATATTCAACATAATGTGTATGATTTGGTGACTGATTGGCATGATTGAGCCACAGATAGCAGTTCTTCATTTAAAGGAGCCTGACCTTTTCTGGTCTTTGTCTGTAGTCTATTCACTTTAAGGTTATGCCCCGCTCTGAGATGCTTTTCTGCTTACCACGGTTGTAAAATAGTGAATATTTATAATACTGAGATCAGCTTGTTTAGCACTGAGATTAAAATAGTTGTTGATATGAACATTAACTGAAGCTCTTGACCTGTCTCTGCATGCTCACTGACTAATTAAGTAGTTGCATGTACAAGCAGTTGCATGTTCCTATTAAACTAACTGCTGACTATTATTGGTTATTAATAGATAGAGACGAAACCAGAAAATTATCGGTGTAAAAAGAAAAAAAAAAAAAGAAAACAAACACAAAATACAATGACTTTGAAGACCAACAAGTTAAGAAACCTTGTCTGAGAAATATTAGGAATATGATGGAACATGCATACTTTCTGGACCGCAATGACACTTTAATGGACGTCCAGTAAAAGGATGTCTCAGGGTTACAAGGTTGTGTTCTTTTGGCACAATGCTGTTGAAATAGGTGTTTTTGTTATCTCTATTGCTGCTGTTGATCATTGTTATCTATCTATCTATCTATCTATCTATCTATCTATCTATCTATCTATCTATCTATCTATCTATCTATCTTCCTATCTTCCTATCTTCCTCTCTAGGTAAAGTGTTTCTGCATCATTTGCTTTCATGTGATTTGCTCTATGGACATTGCGGATGACAGCGCTGCCAGTGAGGGTTTTCATCACTAAACCATCACAGTGAGAGCCCTGTGAGTGTGCATGCATGTGTGTGTGTGTGTGTACTCTCCAGGTAACGCAGCTCATTGTTCTCTCCTCAGATCGGATTTATTAAATGATATTCCTGCTGATTCTCGTGTTAATCCCTGCACTGCTTGCAAGGTCATTTGGTTTCAAAGGTCTCATTGGCAGAGCAGCAGACCTATTTCTCAGCCCCCATATTATAACGTTTATATTCATACACACCGTTCCATTACCTCAATTAGTTTTATAGGAGAACAAATGATGGTGAGGACTGGGGAGTGTTCCTGCAGAGTAGAGCGTGTGATTTGTAGGGTAGACTCAGGTGGGTGAATGCTCTGGTAGGTGAACCCTAGGGGTAGTGCGGAGATTGAGATTGATTATGAACATAGCCAACTGCATTTTAATAGCCATACTGCAGCTACTGGAGGGGAGGCAACAGACTGTGCTTTGGCCTTATGGTACTGCATATATAACATGCATCTTATGCCTTGTGGCAATTATTTTTAACAGGACAAATAATTCTCAGAAATACGCTTGATTAAAAAAAATGGTGTTGAATTAATTTTACATAACCGCAGCTTTAACAGCAGTGCCAGTTTAGAGGGATTTATTTGATGAACTCTTTACATAATTTAAGATACAAAAAAAAAAAAAAGAAACAAAATTATATATTACTGTAGTTGATAGATGAATTCTTTTGTAAGAGACTTTATTTATCTTTTATGGAAATAGTCTCCAGAGTCCTGAGTGTTTTGTATTAGTTAATACTTTTTCAACCACAAGAGAAATTTTGCGCTTTCTTTCTTTTTTTTAAAAATTTTCATTTCATTTAAACAGACAGAAAGAAAAGGGGAGAATGAGTGTTTATAATATATATAAGAGATCCCTTATGCAATACAGTATGTAATTTATATTAATTCAGTGTCACCACAAACTTTGGATCTGCAACATGCACATGAAAAAACAGGGTGTTTGTTCGTGATTTCTTGCCATAAAAATGATTTACTTTAATGTACTTATATCTAGGCAAAATCCTGTGGTTCTGTGTTTAGCAGAGACTCCCTGCTGTGTGTAAAACATCAGTAGTAGCAGCAGGGGTGAGCTAAATGGTTGACGTGGCTGAATATTTGTTTTATATGGATAGTTCGGCATTTCATGATTGGACTTTTTTTTGGTAGTATTTGAGGGCAAAAAAATAAGTCAGGTTTTGAACAATGCACCGGAGTAGTAGAGTATAAGGTCTGTGCTCAAGGGCCTGAGTGTTCCTGAGCTAACATTGAGGGAAAAGAAGATCAATTGTATGTCATGTCCATCAATTTCCAACTGCAAGATATTGCAGTTATTCATCCTTGTGGACTAAAGCTGTAAACACATAAGTACTTGAACATGCCAGAAGGCCACATGCCTACTGAGAATGCTAGGAATTTGTTAACATAATATACATATACATGCTTTTGCTCTGAGTCAAACAAGCAAGCATCAGTAGAGGACACACATTCACTTTTCTAATACCCATACAGAAAAAGAAGAAAATGCACTAGAATGGTCATTTGTCAGATTCTGCTTCTCATTTTCCCAAGAACTTGATCTCTAAAGGCCTATACCCACTCCAGCTACTGCTGAGCAGAAAGCACTAACACTAAAACTTTATTACTTTTCCTGGCCACCGCACTGCGGTGCCACTGCTGCTCGTTCACGAGTCCTCTTTTGATTACTGAAAAGACTGTGTGCCTTTTGTACCTCCAGATTGCATCATGCTAATTAGACCTTCTTCAGTGCTCGTTTTCCCCTCTGAAGCCCCCATGGACATTCATTCAAGGTAATTAATATGCACCTTAATTGACTTACATGGGTAATTGTGCCCTTAATTTATGTGGTTCCAATTCAGAGTTGCAGTACCTGAGGTTTTTTTTTTTTTTTTTTTTTTTTGAAGGGGGGCTTTTCTCCCATTAGCCTGCGAGAGACACCACTCACACTCGGCAGCGGAAAGTGTCTCCTGAAGAGTGTGGTCATCTTTAAAGCTGCAGTCATTTCAAATGCAGTTTCAGAGGCATGACAGAATAATACAGGTAGATAAAAAATTCGATTCAGTCACATGCTGCTGCTTTCTTATATATGTGTGGCTCTCATATTAAACTGACCTACAGCTAGATCAGAGTATCAGCCAGGAACAAAACTCAAGCATAGGGTTGGTTGGTCCATGATTTGGTGACATTTATTCTTATATGTTTAGCTTTGTCTTTTTTTTTAAACATTGAAATAAAAAAATTATACGTATATAAAAAAAACAGACATTTACCCATTAAAAAAAACAAAACAAGAGTTCTGTGGATTTTCAGCACACTATTAATTAGAAAATGCTATACATTAAATGTGGCTAACTAGCATCCATGCTAATTGCACAATGACATTACATACATTTTAATATTTCAATTTAAATATTATAACATCAAGAAAAATTTAAGACAAGCCTGATTTTCTTCTTTGCATGACCATCAAGAAATTCTAATGATGCAATGGGCTGGTTAACATCATGGAACATGGGACTCTTACAAAGCTTTCAGCAGGTGAATGGGTTCATAGAACAGGATGTGATGAGTGTTACTACTTGGAACAGGTTGTTGTAAGCATGAGATTCAAGCACTAGAATACATCCACACATTAATGATAAAACAATAGTGTATGTCTTGGTCATTTAACTGTACTGTGCAAAAGTCCAGAGCCACCCCTCCCTAATTTCTTCATATTTTGCAGATATTGAATCTGCTGATTCCCCTCTGTTTACAGAACTGACAGTCAGTCGATGTTTTAAGCATATACCTCTATTAATTTATATTTTCTTAAATATTCAAATCGTATTTAGCATATATGCCATTCAATAACCATAACGCATAGTCACTGGGATTAAAATAGTTTTTTGATATGAACATTAACTGAAGCTGGCCTGTATCTGCATGCTCACTGACTGATTAAATAGTTGTATGAACAAGCAGGTTTTCCTATCAAACTAATCGCTGTGTTATTAGTTATTAATAGATAGAGCAGAAACTAAGAAATCAGTGTAAAAATAAATAAATAAATAAATAAATAAATAAATAAAATACGATGACCTTGTAGACAAGATGAGAAACCTGGTCTGAGAACCATTAGAAATATGATGGAACTGATTTTCAGACTAGTCCCTGTACCTGAGCGGCTTCAAAGGACTTTGTTTTGTTTGTAAGGCCACACAGTGACCTATGAATCATTCATACATCTAACTTAAGACATGAACCAGTGAGAAACAGGTGCAGATAAATGATGAGGCCGGTGATTAGTACACTGGTGATGCTGAATGCTGAGAGGTTGGAACAGACAAGAGGGGAAATGAGGTTGCTGTTGACGTTGTTACAGAAATAGCAAATAAATTTTTAAAAAAAAAATCTTTAGGCACTTTGCAGCCTGTTGAAGTAAATAATTTGATCCAATTTCTTGCATTTGATCTGAATAATTACATTTAATATGAAAAATGATGCATGGCTCAAGAATTTTGCACAGTACTGCATGAACTTGTTGTGAACATTATCTATAAGCAAAATGGTTGTTACATTACATATAGTACTCGTGAATGTAAATGCCAACCAAGTTGTGGAATCACCTATAGGTATTGTATTTGAATCATAAAGATTCATGGAGCTGAAAGAAATCAAAGTCTCAAAACATTCTGTGTTGGACCCTAAGGAAAAAACAAAACAAAAACATAAACATAACTGTTCCACAGCGTGTGCTGTAGCCGTGTGTTTAGTAGTCTAGTAATCTCTCGCATAGGAAAACGTCCATAGATGTAAAGAACGTGTGATGATACATGGTCTCACTGCAAAGCTTCAGCCTGCAGGTTCTTCTGCCTCCACAGAGCTTTCACTTCACACCTTATACTGTACAAATGAAGAATAATGTTAAGTTGGTAATCTTATAACAAGACGTCTAACCGTGATGTCTAATTTCTGTCTTATTTACAAAAACGTTCTTTTTGAAAAACACAAATATGGTTGAAATAGCTGAGTTGTAATAATAATGAATAAATAGTAATAAATAAATGAAATAATTAGGATTTAATACAAAAACTGATGTAAGTTTGAGATCTTACTGCACAAGCCTTCCAGATGCTTTATGCTGATTATAATGTAATGCTCCATTGGATTGATGCTGGCATTGCAATAAAATTACAGGATGCAATTAAAAAGCTGCCTTTGTCCTTTTCGAGGAAATGGTTCTATCAACACTGAAAGGCAACATGAAATTTGAGAGATATGACTGCCTGAGTTCTCAATGCTTTTCATAGTTTTGTATCATTGTGTAGAAAAGCCAGTAGCAAGCAGGCATTCCAAAGGAGTAATCACTGTAAAATGTCAATGATGTAGTTAGCTAGTAATTGACATTTGATATCGACCACATTGTTATTAGAAATATCGATCACCATGATGTCATTTGGCATTGTGTCTCCCTCTCCTGAACTCGGTGTCAAAAGCTGCTGCTTCGGTTCTGCGGATAAAATTATAGAATTTAGCTCACTGAAAAAGCTTGTTGAACATAAATAGTGAAAATAGATTGAACCGTGTAATGATAAAAATGTTTTAAATCAATTGTAGAGTTAAAGGACTAAAATAAACATCGCACAGGCTTTGTCTTTATCCAGACCCCTCTTTCGATCGCAAGCTCAGTTTACTGCCTGTGTGTAGTTCCTCATGTTCTCAGAGTGTATGTGTGGGTTTACTCTGGCGTCTCCTGTTTCCTGACACCCACCAAAATCATAGTGGTAGGCAGATGGCTACACTGAAGTGCCCCTGGGAGTGAATCAATGTCTGAGAGTGTGTGTGTGAGCGTGTGTGATGAAACGGTCTCCCATTCAGGGTGTATTCTCAGCCCACGCTCAGTGCTCCCATGACAGGTTTTGAATTCACCACAACTCTGACCAAAATAAAGTGCTTACTGAAGGAATGAAACAAACAATAGGTTTATACAGTATGTGCAAATATAATCAGTGATTATTAAAAGATCTATGCAATATTACAAGATGAGACTTCATTTTGACTTCATTTATTTATGGCTGTTACTCTGAGCAATATGTGCTTACATGATCTATAAGACATAATTGTCTATAGCGTTTATTCTGTGTAGAGTCACAGGTGGCCTGGAGCCTATCCCAGAGAACTCATGGCACAAGGTGGGATACAACCTGGGTTAGCTTGCCCACCCAGGGCACAAACACATACTCACACACTACGAGAAATATGGAAAAACCAATCAGTCCACACCAGATGTTTTTGGACTGTAAGAGGAAACCAGAGTACCTAGGGGAAACCCAGAAAGCGCAGGGAGAGACATTCAAACTCCACACACAAACAAACTGGAGGTGAGATTTTGAACCCCCAACTGTGGAGGTGTGAGGCAACAGTGCAGAACACTGAGACACCGTGGTGTCTTCTTGCAGTTTTTATGTTGTACATTTTTTTATTTAACCTTCAAAGTACTCATTACAAATCACCAAGGTATTTTCTTCTCTAATCCTGCCAAAAACTACAAACTGTAAGCTACATATCAGTGGAATAGGCTCAGTTCAGCATACAGTGATTTTTAAGTTCATCAGCAAAGCAAAAAAAAAAAAAAAAAAACATGAATTTGAAGATGAAAAAGCGACCAGACTGCTGGGTCAGCCTAGAGCACGCGTACCCCGGCCCCACCGTAGGAATATATTTTTTTTAGTGTTAGGGAGTAAGCAAAGGTTTTCTATAAAATTGGGAATCTTCTTTGCTTCTCTTGACAACATGAACTTATGAAAGTAGATGCTTAGGCAAGTTTAGCTAAATTACTAACGGTAATATACGGTTATATATAACTAAAGCTGCGTTCTGTTCCACATGTTACCTAAGCAATACTACCTGCTTCCTGTTCAGGGAACTTCCCTTGACAAAGATATACTCTACTGAATTATAATGTTGAATATATATATATATATATATATATATATATATATATATATATATATATATATATATATATA
>JAAGKR010000288.1:177129-232806 GCA_011419295.1 Clarias macrocephalus
CCCCCCCCCCCCCGCCCCCGCGGAAGTGCAAGAGCCAGCGGGGTTACTCCTCCTGCGTGGGTGGTGTACACAGCGGGTGTTAGTGTATATGAAAGACGGACTAGTGACACAGCGAATACATGTGATCAGTGAGACAGAACCACAAGGGAGAAAGACAAATGAGATAGAGAGGAATAGTAACAGAAGACACAGGGACAGAGAGAAAGAGAGAATGAAATGCTGCAGGTAGAGTGCAGAAGAGGAGGAAGGAACAGAAATAAAGGGACGAAGTGAAAGATGGAAGAAAACAAATACTTGAAATTGCTGGTTGCGTCTATAGGGAAATGAAAAAGTTACCTTGAATAAAACATGGCACTGGAGTCATGGGAGAAGGCCAGGAATAGTGCTCCATTATTGTTTGCGTGTAGGCAGCTGCAGTTGACACACACACACGCACACACACATATAGATATGCAGTCACACACACACAATCCTAGCTCATTTTTCACCTGTGCTCCTACATGGGAACACACACTCTGATATTAAATATACATGTACTCAATAACATAAATCCAATATGTGAAATTGCATCTTGCTAAATTTACACGTAATCAATATAAGTCCTAGCTTGTGCATGGGTAGAGTGTAACGTTTGACAGAGGGACTTTATCTAATTAATTTTATACAGGGTATGAACGCAGAAGCTCTGAATGTACTAAAAAAAAAAAAAAAACCTATGCAGGTTTAAGAGGGACATGTTACTGTATATAAGTGATTAAGGTCTTCATTCTAGTAATTCTCACCCTTTCCAACTATTGAACTGCCGCTATGTTGAGAGAAATGCAATCCTGCCTTTCATCTCTTTTCCATCTCATTTTAATAGCATAATGTATTCTCTGCACTTTTACAGAAAAATCGCGTTCATTCTACATCTTAAGTTTTCCATATATGGTTGCTATGAGGAAAAACGATGAAAAAAAAAAACTTGTGACCGTCTACTTCACCGTGTTACACCATGAAAACACATGCAACGTTATATGAATGTGTGATCACGTGTTAAAAGAATTATTGATGTGTGAGAATACTATTTGGAAAAAGAAACGACATGGCCTATGTGTGGAAACATGATACAAAAAAAAGAGAGAGAATAAATTGTAATATAAAGTTTCATAGAAAAATAAAATGATGTACACTACTGTACTGTATGTGTTCTAAACTGCATGTAGAAATTTGTGAAACATAACATATGATCTGTCTGAAAGCCACATGTGAGGTTCATGGTACTTTTCTGTAAAGGATACTCCCAAGATACACACTCTGTCCTCATTGATTTCCTGCTGACTTCTAACATTTTTCTCTCTGACAGCATATTATGGCACATTGTGGTTTCTAGTCCAAATCAAGAATTCAATTCAATTCAGTTTTATTTGTATAGTCGCAAAGCAGCTTTACGGAATCAAAAGAGAATGATAAATGTGTATGAAATTGTGCATGAATCAAAATGATCAGATTGTCCCCGATGAGCAGGCCGAGGGCACCGGTGGCAAGGAAAAACTCCCTGAGATGGCAACAGGAAGAAACCTTGAGAGGAACCAGACTCAACAGTGAACCCATCCTCATTTGGTTGAAATGGATAGAAAGAATCGAGAATATACAGAACAGCTCATACACTCGACAACTTTGTTGACTTTCCTTACCCATGAACGTAAGACAAGTTATCTCAAATAATGCATGCATCAAGCTTAATTCATAAATACATGTTGCATATGTCCCCTCAAAGGGCGAACCATTTAACACAAGTGAGTGATTTGGCCCACAGTAAGGTTTGTAAGGAGCCGAAACAAAGCCATGTGCGATTCGAGTGTGAGGGAAATGTTATTATGGTAAAATAGTACCTGTCACTGAGGTGGGAAGCCTCAAGGGTATACCATTTGTATGTTTAGAATGTGTCCGTCATATAGTAACATGAATATCGTTTAGCTATAATATAAAAAATATTAACATTTAAACAACCTACTGTAGGTTTTGGATTCTCCTTGTGCCCTTGTAGGCCCTCTGGTGGTGTGCTGTGGTATCTGGCACCAAGGGTGCCCTGTGGGGTAAATGGTTATGGGGCGGAGTTACCATGGATTGGACGACTTTGTCCAGCGCCTCCCATGGGTGGTCAGTCGAATTGAGATCTGGGGAGTTTGGAGGCCAGGTTGGAGGCCTGCCGGGCTTTGTGCACACTGGTCTGTAGTGCACTGGGTGTTGTGCAGTTTTTTGTGAGATCTGAGATTTGTGGTGCATTGGGTTTTGCGTCCCCTCGGATATGGGGGTTAATGCTATGGCTCAATGGTATAAATGAAAATGCTTTATTGTATAAAAATTGACTTTAAGAAACAGTCTTGTACACTTAATTAGCTTCTACTATAATACTTTGAGGGTACTATACATGCAACTTTCAATTTAAAAGATAATCAAAAAGGTACAAAAATATGTAGCACCCAGGAACAAGGAATGGGTGATTTTATTGTCAGGATTTTGCTTTTTCTACCTTTAATTTTTCCTTCATTGTCACTTTTGCATTGCTCATTAGGAATTAAGGCACTGAGGTGTGCAAAGCCATTTTAAAATTATTTGTATAATAAAAAAAATTTAATATAAAAATGTTGATTTTTTTAAATGCGTTTTTTAAATTGGGTTTTTTGTATTTTTTTTTTCAAGGCACGTCTGAGTTCTCCAGGGATCAGATCCTCCTCTTATTCTCTCTCTTTGCTTGTGCCACTCTTACACTCTTGCTCAACCACTCTCCATCTTCCACACTCTCTTGCGTTGGAGCCAAACACACACATGCTGAGTATTTGAAGCACTGCTACTATTTGTTTGTAGTCATCACTGGCAGGGGTGAGAAAGCGGCGGCGAGATAGTAAAAGAGAGATGCCTTATTTGCTCAGTGCTGAGCTCAGTAGTGCACTAAATTTCTAAGTGTACCACTGGAGCAGACCATCAAGGGCAAGATGAAGTGCTCAATTAGCAACTCCTCCTCTGTCACTTCTACCATGTGCCCTTGTATTTCCAGATCTGACCCCACGTTTCCTAGTTGTCCATTGAATTGGAGCTTTTTTTATTTTTATATTATTTTCTTGTTTATGCAAGATAAATCAAAGTGTTTCTCCACCACAACCCTTCATAATGAATCTCGGCATCACCCTGAAGCACCACTGAAAGGCCAGGCACATTTGCATTTTGCTATTTCAGTATGGAATGTAGGAATAATCGATTTTTACATTGATAATTCATGCCTATGCATGAAACTGCAACTCATGCCACCCTATGCATCATGTATTATTATGCAAGGGCATAAGCAAATAAATTGTATGTAATAAGTATTTTTACTGCTACATTGCCGCATGGAAGTGTGTCCTTCTCTTGACAGTTTAAGTCATTTGGGATTTATCATCATTCTTTCAGCGGTCAGCTCTATGCACCATCTCACTGACAAGGACATTGTGGGGTTAGAAGAACTTGAAGCTTTGTGTACGTGTTGTGTGTAAAGGCCTGAATATGGATGGTAGAGATGGTAAAGGTGGTTAGTCAGTGCAGCTTTGGTGGTTCGGTGATCCAGGCATTACCAGCTACAGAATTAAATGTGTTCCCGATTTGCATAAACTAATTATCACACACTTTATGATTCAAAACAAAATGGAGTGTAGAGGCCTATTATGTGCATCAGAGCTTTGATCACATTATAGCCTTTATGGATGGTGATTTCTGTTAGCGTTTAGAGGCTGGGAAAGAAAACTACATGATGGTTTTAATAATGCGGAAAAGTATGCCAGGCTATAAGCTATTATTCTGCTAGGAATATAAATGCGTGGAGCTGTTCGAAAAACATCTTCGATTTGACCAAATGCATTTTAATGAATCACAAGTAATTAATTAACGGAATGCATGAATTGTAGATTAGCCACCACGGTGAATTAGGCTACAGCGTTATAATGCAATTTTATTACAATAATGACTTTTTGATTTAGAAGCACAATAAAAAATTGCTGTAGTTTTCTTGGAACTAAACTGTGATGATAAGAGTGCACAGCTGTACACCCGCTTTACAAAGCGATCGGCTAAGTGTTGTGCTTTGCTCAAAACTTGAGCGTTTTAAGCTTCTAAAATAAGGTTATATTGCGGTTTTCAAATTAAACATTTTGTTATAAATAACCTTGTGTGTCAGGGAATAGTACTTTACCAAAAGGACTAAAAAAAATTTAATTCTGATGTCAAACAGTAATTTCTTTTCAATAGCTAAGATGCTATTTTATGTAGCAAGGTTACTTTGTTACTGTTCTTAGGTTTGCTCATGAAATATGAAGTATGAAGTAATTATCTGTACGTCACCTGATATCATTGACTTCTACTAATCAGCATTCCAATGACAACAATTTAATGCTAGATGCTAGTAAGAGGTAACAGAGGGGAATTTTTTCATTTTTTTATACCAAGATCTATCATTTTTCCTAGACCTTCGGCAGTAAACTTCCAAACCTTTCACCTCAATCTCCTTGAGCTTAGAGTTTAGCTAGTTAGTTTTTAAAAAGAAGCAGAAGAAAACCTAACTCTGATGGGTTAATCCTGTTTATCACTATAGCAGCTGGTAGCCAATAAAACTTTAAAAAGAATTTATCTTCACAGTCTCTAGGAGCTTCTTAAGATGATCAGCAATGGCTTGGTTTACATGGCCATATTTCTTCAATCAGATTGATCAATTAAAAAAAAATCTCTCCAGTTTTGAGGTTAGATTGTGCTTCCCATCTTTCTCAATACATCTGCATCTGTATGAAATGAATCTGTGTTATGATTGGCTATGATAATTCAGTCTCATCTATGATTGGCTAGATGATTTACTGTGTTTGAAATAGTAAGTCAATCAGGGTTGCTAAGTCTAAGGTAAAGGACTGGTTGGAGAGAGTTCTCACAGGAATGAAAAAATAAATCCTTCACTGAAACTTGATTCTGATTGTGCCGAATTGGGTTACACTGTTCCGATAGAGGCATTTACATGATGCAGTTTTATTCGGCTATTATTCCCATTATAAGTTGAATATTAAGGTCCAAGTAAACACACCTGCAGAAATTTATCAGATATTGTATGTAATAATAAGAAGTATAAAAAGAAAAAATATAATGCCCCTCTCCCAGCCCCCCAGGTACAGCTTGGTTTAAGGTGGACAATTCTCTTTGTCTGAGACATTCTTATACTTCATACATTTTGTATATTTAGTTATTTTAAAGTTGTACATTCCATGGTTCATTGCTGCAGTCTAAAACAGTCCAACTACATGTTATTATACTAATTTTTTTGGTAGTATGTCATTAATCCATCATACAGTCATTTAAAAAAATACATACCAGGTCAGTCATCCTAAGCCTAAAGAAATCAAGTTCATCTTTTATCATTTCAAGTTCAATTTACAGAAATGCTGTTCAACTACATTATAAGCAGACGACAATGCAAAAACCAGTTTGGTTTTCAACTTGTTGATTTTTTTTCTTTAGTTATATTGCACTATAATAAAAATAATATTCTGATACAGTGCAAAATATTAATGTCTTTTCATATGCATTTGCTGGCTGGCATCTATGTCTATGCATTACAATTAAAGCAAGTGCTTATTTGTATTAGTATTTAAAAAAAAAAAAAAAAAAGAATGTTTTTGTCCCTCCTGGACTTGTTTTCTACTATGCACACATCTTAAGATAAGTGATAAATGATCTTTGTCCAAGTCAAACCAGTTAAACGAAAATGTTTTTATTTCTGTAACAAAGGAACACATACTTTTTTTTAGTACCTACATGCTTAGACATGACATTCAGTTCATAATTTAATTAATAGTCTTTTTAAACAATTCATTATCAGACTGTAATATTTTTCATTGAGGCAGCAAAACCGAGAATCACAGAAAACTACTGAGTGCGGCTACAGAGAAGTGAATATGCCAAAGATCAAAGCGGGAAAATGGCAAGAATGTAGGCAGAAAGTAAACAAAGACACGAAACAAGAATGTACAGAATATATACGAAATGATTGGTGATGAGAGTTAAGTGTAACACAAACTTGTATGAAAGGTCACAATCAAAACAATAAAGTTATTTTAGAAATCTGTGCTATTGTACAGCAAAATTATTTTAAATGATGTATTAAGAATGTGACTAGAATGTCTGTAGTTATAACTCTATGCCATGGGCCTTCGACCTTTCTTTTTGCTGCAGACAGCTTTAAAGACAAAGACGACTTAAAGACAAAGATGTATGTCTTTGTTTATTTTGATTATTTGTACTGAAACTAATATCTTGTATTAGAGTTACTGTTCTGATCAAATCAAATCCAGACTGCAAGGATGAGAGTGAGCTGTGATGTGATCATGTGATCTCTCGCGTGCTGTCACTCACAAGGAACTAATAGATTTTCAGCGATGAATCAATAATTGCACTTGGCAGTATTTATTAAGAAAGACCAAGCTACTGTATGTGAGCAAGCAGTTCAATCTTTGGGGAATGTCCTTATTTCATTTCTCTGTTTTTCTTTCTAGACTCTGAGTCTCTGCATTATTTCCTCTGATGCTACATTTTTACTCCAAAGTACCATCTTAGAAATAAAAGTTTATTTATTCATTTACATTTGCGGTGGTGTTTTATAGCACAGTCTTTTTTATTAGTATTTTTTTTTATCTCTTTAAGTCCATTGATTTAGTATCGGTTGTGATGACAGAACAGAGACATACATTATGTCTCAATAGTTCTGTCTTCAATTTCTCACATGCACCACTCTTTGCCTTTCTTGTATTGTCGAGGCGTTGAGGACATGAATTCAAAGTTGCTGAGTATAGCACTCCTTTTATGTTTGCTAATCTGATTATTGTTTAAATCTGCACCGTCAGATATTGAGGGTGTGTTTAAATTTTGACTTATTACTAGTTTCAACACGATTGACTATGTTGCTGAATAAGCACTGGCCTATTGTTTAAACTGGTGTGCAGCAGTATGGAAGATGTCGAAGAACAACAGAATTAGTAATTTTATAAGCTTAACAATTCCATAAATCAAGTTTTGTCATTTCTTTCTTTCTTTCTTTCTTTCTTTCTTTCTTTTTTACGTTTTCTTCCAACAACTTGTTTATTTTAATTCAGGATAAGGAGCTGTTTCTATGATTTGCAAAGATCTATTGGAATTAAGTGATGGACCTGGACCACACCAGATAGATTGTGTTTACTACTGTGGGTGTTTTAACTGCTTCGAAAACTTATCACGTAGTTAATAGATATCTGTGATGTTGAAAACAATGCCATCAAACATTATATGCGTTATCATTCAGTATTCTTTGTCTACATTTGAGAGTCAGGTCATTCTGTGGCTGAATCTGGAATTCCTACCAGAGTTACTGATGCTGCAGAACATGAACTATAAACTATTAACTATTGAGTCCAAGCCCTAGCATTGTTAAGCTGTTTCTGTTGGGCTTTGAACAAAGATCGCAGCTAACCATGTGTTCTCCTTTATATGTGGAGAAAGGAATATCTCTGTATTATACTAGCATATATTACAATAAAGCCTTCTTCTAAACATAGCAGAGCTCATTGGTGATTTCATAAGCATACATGCATTATAGCTACCTCCTGGGTGGCACTAAGTGGAGTGTCACTTCTCGTCACCTCTGAAGCAGCGACATGAAACATGAAGGTTTTTTCCAGATGGCTGTGACTAAATGTTTGTTCAACACCGCTCATGTCCTTTGCGTTGAATCTCAGTCAATTTTATAGTCAACAGAATACAGCACCTTCATTTAATTCAGTGTTTAAACGCTTTAGAGGTCAGGTTGGAGTTTTGAGGGATTCTTCTCCTCGGTAGGAAACAGTTTAAGCACTTGGATTAATTGTATTGTCTTGACCTCATGCTACCAATGTGAGGTCATGCTAGTGCTAATGAAACAACTTTGCTATTGGTACTTGGCAATGAAACGAGAAAAGGGGAAAATTCCACTAGAGCTAATGGAAAATCTCTGGTTGTCTCCAATCGGCTCCTGATCTTTCACACAACTCATGGCGGATAAGACATTTTGTCATTATGAGTAATAAAAAATTTAGCATTTTGCACTCAACCGTCATCACCGATAACAGAAATCAAGCAAGTCTGTACATCTGTGCAGATGTGGCTGTGAAGATATATTCTTGGTATAATGTTCTTATCCATTTTGAAATAGACCACCAGCATTGCTTACTTTTGTGAACAGTGTGAACAGTGAAATGGCAACTTGTCCTTTACGTTTCTCTATTATTACTATGTTATATAAGCTATAAGCTACTGGTACAAGTATTTTCTAACATTTGTATGTATGTGTGTATGTATGTAAGTATAATGACTACAGTTTGAGGAATTTATTCTGCTATTTAAGCTTTCTAAGTATCCTTACATACCTAATGCAGATCATTGACATTCATCTTCAGCAGACCTTGCAGACAACAAGTGTAAAATACTGCCATTGTGAGTGTAGTGGAAGAACCAGAAATGCAGGAGCAATGCTAAGGATAAGTGTTTGGGCTTATTTCATTAGTTTCATTAGAGCTTCTTTAGTGCTCTTTGTAGAAGTTTCTTTTATGTAGAAAAGCACCTTTTCTTATGGCTTTTTTTTTGTATGTACTTTTTTTAAATACATTTTTATGTTAAGTTTGGAAATAATTAATGATTTATGATAAAGTGAAATTTGTACTAAAGTACTTTATAAAACTTTATAATAAGGCGGTTGTTTTCTTTTCATTTTGAAATGTCCTACTTATGAGCATCAGCACTTTAGTGCTTTAATGTGAGAATGTCATATATCTCTTTGGGTGTCTGAATGTCTCTGGGTATATAAACTTTTGGGGTATTTTTTATTTCTTTCATTGTATTTTCTTAAACATTTTAGGAATAGAAATTGTTGCTAATGAAAAAGAATATATTTAATGACTCATTATAACATTTAGATTTTATTTTGCCAACCTCATACCCCTCATGCCCCCCATTCCAAAACTGCATGTATACTTATGTAGTAACTTCTTACTATGCACAGTATGTACTATACATTGACTGTAGTACGTTATTGTTAAAGTTTTTATAATTTGTTATTCACACACACACAAAAAAAGTTCTACACCCTCGGTATTTAAAGAATTTCACTCCACTTCAGCCTTCCTTGTGTGGATTCTATACAACAGCAATATTTTCTCCCTTTTTACTAATTGAACATTATTAAAGTCTTTGTTCTAAACCAGTTCAAATGGAGTGATGCCATCTGATGTTTAATCAATATTTATCCATTCATATATCATAAATACTGCTTATCTGTGTAGGGCCTGAGCTTATCCCAGGTAATGTAAGGCACAGGTACATCCTGGATGGAGTGTTAACTCTTCACAGTGCACACACACACACACACACACACCACACACACACACACACACACACACACACACACACACACACACACACACACACACTATGTGCAATTAGGAAACTGCATCTAACCTACACCATATGTATTTGGACTGTGGGATGGAATCCCATTAAACAACATGCAAACTCCATGCACACAGAGCAGAGGCACGTTTCAAACTCCCAAAACTCCCAGGCCTGGAGGTGTGAGCTGACCTCATCTCTTTCACCACTCAGCAAATGTTCCACCCTAAAAATAATAAATAATTATAATAATAATAATAATAATAATAATAACAATAAATGCTAGTGAACTTCTGATCTACAAAAAGAAAATAGACCAAAACACATTCAGCAGATGTTTGTTTCTGTCTGCGTGCTGTAAATGTCCTGTAAACAAATGATCAGTGCCTCATTTTCAATGCTCCAGTTTGCTCTTAACAAAACTCAATCTCTCAGACAAACCCTTCACAATGCCTCTCTACTTACTGCTGCCAGCATGTGCTCTTTCAGACAACCGTTTCTAAGGTTACTCTTGTACCTACCTGTGTTCCAGTCAGCTCCTGTTAGTATCATTCTGGGAAGTAAAATAACTGAAAATTGGGAATAGATTTCAATTCATCTAGGAATGTTTTCTCAAACAGAACTCTTGAGACTCTCAATCTGCAACTTAAGTTCAGAAATAGAGGTGAGTTTTTACATTTTTTGTTGTGTAGCTAGTGATTGGTTAAGGACGAGCAATTGAAATACTATTACAATACAATGCTCTTGAATCTGATTGGTCAGAAAGTGTTGATTAATTGTAACTCTGTCTGTCGTTACCACTTTAAAGAAAATCACAGGTTTTTAGCAATGCACTTCTTTTAATATTTTGTTTTTTTCGTAAACACAAAAAATAGAACTTGATTAAAGCAATATGTAATATTTTCTATGGTGTATTTGCTTTTATGTTTAGCATTTTTGGGAGGTTTCTTTAAAAATTTCTTTCAAATTAGTAATTAAATTTTTGTCTTATCAACTTTTTGAATAATAAAAAACACAAAAATACTTGTTTGGGAAACATAAATGATGAACAGGAATTAGCTGTTATATTGTTAACGAAATGTTTAATTAAACAGACGGCATCACACCACCCTGTTGTTGGATTTTTTCCCAAAAAATTTCACCCTATTATGTTTTATTCCTCACCCAAGCGACATGTCAGTAATTATTATATTTAAAACATGATTAAATGCTCACCAAGACAAAATTTCACACATTCTGAACTGGCTGCCACAAAAACAGGTTAAAAGAAAAAGAAAAAAAAAAGCCCCTAGTTGCTGCAGCCCAAACAGAAGACATTACCTTTGATCTGTTGACACGCATCCATCAAAAGAGGAACTACATCGTTCCTGCTGTGAGCTGATGGGGTGAATCGAGGGGAAGCATCTCAGTGTGGTGAGGACACCCTCTCCATTACAGTGGCTGCTGATCTTCCCTCCAGCGGCCCGGTGTCTAGGTTGATGAATGGCCATGGTTTGCAGCATCGTAATGGCAGCCATTACCCTGCTCAAGAGAAAGACTTTGCCGCCTTCATCCTCCTGCATCTTAACCATCCCTCCTGAGCACATTAAGACAATTAAGGCAACTCCTTAACCTTCTTTTCTGCTGCTCGGTGTAGGCGAGCAAAGCTGGCATTACTGACCCGCATAAGTGCAGATGTATAGAATGCCATTACTATATACTAGTATATACTAGAATTGTTCTTTCAGCAAAGAAAAATATCTTATCACAGTAATTGGTTGTTTGATTTCATTAGGTTTTTTCTTTCCTAGAAAAGAAAACAAATTGAATTTCTGTGATCATACACTTAATGCTTCACTGCAAAAACAATTCATTTAATAGCTCTTATTATCAGATATTAAAAAATAATAGAAGAAGAGTATGCTTTTTGTAGAAATTATTTTAAAAAATGAAGTTAAGTTTGACATCGCCCGGGTGGTGTATTGGCCGAGTTGTATTTCGCTTCTTTCTAAAAAAAAAAAATAATAAGTGCTTAATATAAGAGGAATTGTCTGCCAATGTAATTAAGAGAACAGTTTTAACAATGAAAGGAAGATAATGCAGATTTTATAATGAGACAAAATATACTTAAGTTATATAATAATATTTTATTATATTATGCCACATTTCTATAGTGTTTTTCTTCTCATATCACCCCCATATATTTATACTGTATATATATATTCTCACATCCTATTTTGTATTGCCAACAGTACGGAAGTAGTACAATGCTTGATTTGAGTGGGCTTAATTTGCCATAATACTAGCCTCATAACTTTCCTTCCTTCTAGCAAAAAAACATTACAAATATGATTTTAAAACTCCAGGGCAACATAAGAGTGGCATTCATAATGAGGGCTGCATTTCAAGACAAGACTTTCTGTTTTCGTCCTAGAAGGTTGGTTGTGATTAGACTTAACCCATGAGAAAGCCAGCTGATTTAAGTGCGTTGCTGCTAGACATTTTTATGAGCTGATTTAGAGAGCCACCTGACTTCCATACGGCTAAACTATGCACTCTGGAGCTGCTTACCGGACCCTTCTCTGTCAGATGGACAGCCGTTCATCAATCTCAGAAGTAGAATTGTCCTCCTTCCTCTCACACACAGGATCCCTGTTTTGCTTTTAATCTCCAGGGGAGCAGCACGGAATATCCCATGGTTAGAGGTGAAATGACTATTTACACGATACCGGGTTCAAGAGCAGGGTCGAGATTTGTTTTGTCCGGCCCTCATGCAAAGCAGCTCTGTTGTTCTGATCAAAGTCAAAAATATGACCATAGTCAGACCGCGCATAAAAAGGCTCGCAAAAACAGGCTGCACACTTACATTAAAAAAACGTTTGATATATTTTATTCCTAAATGCAGCCAAGAACTGTCTCTGTCTTCAGGAAGAGGCTATTTAAACCACATTGCAGTTTCCAAATGAGTTTTCCAATAGCCTGTAGGCAACATGTGAGTATTAGGGTTATCCACCTATAACTGCTTTATCAGTTTTAAAGGTATAATACTGTGTACTAGTTTTCAATTAAATGCCTGAAAAAGCGATAGAAGTATTATTCATGATTCTGAAGCTCGTGCAAAGAAAGGCACATTAACACATGTTAGACATTACCTAATATGGTAACGATGTGGGCTTACTTTCAGAGCTTACTAAGTTGACTAGAAATAGGTTTTTTTTTTTTTAAATCATTTTCACACACACATGCAATGAGAGAGAGATAAAGCGAGTTACCATATGGTCAGCATGCACTAAAACAATAACCACGGTTGTTGCATTTTGCTGCATGAATGTAAAACATAGATTTCCATATTAGCAAGTCAGCATTAGAGTTTTGTAAAGGCAAGAGCGGGGCAGTCTAAGCTTTGCTGATAAATTCCTCATAATTCTGAGAATTGCCCGAGTACACAGACACACACATACAGTACACACACACAGAGCTTTGCAAAATGACTGCCATCAGGGTTTGGTACATTGTCTGCCCTTTCTGTAGTGCCGCTCTAGGCAATTACCTAGTTTACCTTTCATACAGATGCGCCGGCGCCGCTCTTCTTTCTGTCTCTACAGCCCTTGAATTAATGTTTATTTTATCTTTTTTTTTTCTTTTTTTTTTTGCTGCAAGGGGCTTGCCTCGTCTTTTACCCATGAATCAAAACAATCACGTGTGATTGCAATGTATCGTGCTTGCAGCATTTATAGTCCTCGGATAAAGTGACAATCTCAAACCCCATAAACAAATACAGTACAGAGGTGAATTTCACCAAGGTTACTTTGTCATATTGTGTTTAAGGGACTGTTATGGTGCCTTCAAGCCTCTGTCAGTCCAGTATCCAGTCTAATGAGCCAGTGTTTGGTGCTGTCTCTTGCAGCACTGAGAAGAGGCCGGTGTTAATTCTTACCTTCATTTGTGAAACATATCAGTGCAATTAAATTCGTTAAAAGCCGTCCAAGTCAGAAATGCATTCGCACCGGTTAGTGCCGAGCCCTTATATTTGTTTAACAGCATCACCGTGAATGGCTTCGATGAGACCTTTACATGAAGCCAAAAGAAAGAGGGTGAAATCTCTGAAGACAGACGATGAAATGACTTAAGTTGACATTCTGTCTTCACTCACGGTCGCCGAAGAGGAAACCACATTAAATTTTCACAAGATTGTGCCGCATTTCTATTGTGTTTTTCTTCTCATATCAGCCCCATCCCTACTTCCCTCCCTTTCTTTTCACCTCTTCTCAATTTGTGTTTGAAGTGTGCAACATTAAATTTTTATCCGTCACCCTCACCAAAGAAAAAAAACCTTGCACTTTATCTTGTGTGAACAATATTTGCACGTCGTCCTCTTCCCTATAGTAATTACTGTACAGCTGCAGGAGTAATACTGTATATGCTTATTATCTTCTTTTACTGTATATCTATAGATTTCAATCTCATTTCTCTTCCCTGAGGTTCAAACTGTATTTGCTTGTATTACTGTTTGTAAGAGTTGCTTTAAAATCTATAATAGCAGAGCAAGGTCAGACCACAGAGGAGTACGGTTTGGCGTACTATACTTAATTATATTAAGCTATGAGCAGCAGTAGGGTTTTTTTTTTTTTTTTTTTAAATAATGATTAATACCACAAATGCGAATCATTTTACGGAATCATTTTAGAAGTTTGCCTTGTTAATCAAGCGTGCAGCTAAAATTGTACTATTCTCTGACAGGGATACAAGCCTGCCCCCTCAAACTTGCAGTTCCTTTAATAATGCACAAGCAGTGCTTATTAGATGCCCAGAGAGAACATGGATTACTGCTAAAAGTGTGGCTCCAGTACCACCTTCCTGTTAACCTACTATTCAGAGAAATCTTGACATTTAATTTGAGTGTTCACACCAAAAGGTTAATGGCTCTGAATTGCCCATTAGTGGTCTGTGCAGCCCCGGAAACCTGTATAGCCATCAACTAGTAATCCTTTGGTGTGAACTTGCATAAAGCCAGCTGTTATCTAGGCATTACAGTTGATAGACTTCCGCTGAATTCAGACACTACAATATATCACTGAATTAAGTCCAGCAGAATAGTTTTAAGACGTTTAATGCGTTACAGAAATATTTTAGGGAGGTGTGCGTTTTTAATAGTCCCCTCATGAAAAGAAACATCTCAGTGTATTGCATTTAAAAAGGTCATAAATACTTTCTTTCTTTCATGTGTGATCTTTAGATGGATGCTCGTTGTAATGGTGCATTTTAAAGATCTACGGCTAAAAAATATGGCTCACTGGATATTCAACGCTATAAACGCTCCAAGATGAAAGAGACAATCAGGCGACGCTGTCTGAACTGAGCCACAAGTCTTGCATTGTTTTCGTACAGGTGAATTCATAGCATGGTTCAGAACCTGAAAAGCAACATGGTTTATTTTAATTCAGTTGCAGTGGTTCAGCTCAAGATTTCCAGGGAAAAAAGGGAAGAAATAGAAACAATTGCGCAAATTGGAATTACAGCTGAAATGTAGCTCTGGCTATAAAAAAAAAACCCTCCCGCTGTACGATGAATGACTGCATTTACAAGGCTTGAGTGTTCTCTGCAAAACTCCAATAAACTAAATGTAGAAAATAAATGTGCTTTAACATGAAATCAATTTCGGGGCTCTTTTATAACCCTGGTTGTGAAAATTGAAAGTGTATTGAGAATAAATTAAAAGCAAGCTTAATAAAAAATACATACATACGTCCTTTCTGGATTTGTTTCCCCTCTGATAAATTTAATTTCAGAATCAAATGATTAATCAGAGCCCCTGATAGTGTTTTGCGAGGACAAACGTCCAATGTCATTTTGCTGTGGTGATATCCAAAGTACATAACTGAACCATTCATAAATCATTTACTATGCCGGTGCTTTAGTTAATTAGTATAGAAACTATCGATAAAGTTTTATTGATGTGTACAGCATCTGCATTATGCATTGACGTATGGAAGTTTTTTGTTGAGAATAATAACCGATGAATTAAATATCTGTTAATCATACACAGAACTCATATTGAACTCACTCCCATTTATTTTCTATAAATCTCGCTCCGATTTTATTGAGGTGATATCATCTCGTACTTTCATGTTGCCTGTTGTTGCCATTAGCTGTAATGTGCAGCCTGTAAGCCCCGCTGATGAGTGTGTAGGCGGGTAACAGAGGGGGAACACAATTCCATTATGAAAAAGAAGGAAGCCTGTGTAAATGTCGCATTAATCTCTTACAAGGGAAATTTCACCATCAAATAATGTACTTAAGATAAAGTAATTAAAGGAAAACTCCTGCATGAAACATATTACATTTGGTTAGATGGTAATACTCCCGAATTGTTAATGTTACAACAGTAAGTACAGACGAGTAATCTATCTGGACGAGAGGCACTTCACAAGTGGTGATATAGACCACAACAGCACGGGGACGTTTAACTATATGTATCACTCCGCACTGACACAACTGTCAGTCACACCACGGGAGAAAGTAGATCCGTACGGTTGCCTGCCAAAACCCACATTCAAAACCAAGCACTTTCAGCAAAAAAAAAAAAAAAAAAAAAAAAAAACATTGTCTAATGTTATGTTTACCTTAAACAACAATTCCCTCATTAATAATTTCCAAATTTTTCCAAATTGCCTCTGAACCGTCTGTGTTGTTCTGTGTGGCTACAAAGTTAGCTAGCTTCTAACACAAGGCTGAATCCCAAACCACTATCTAACCCTTGATCAAGGGCACTACTTAGAGTGTGAAATGAAGCATTGTGCATCCTGGCGCACTAGCTTTCCATTTAACGCTATTTGGGACTCAACCCAGAAACAGAATTTAACTGAAATACTAAAGCAGAATAAATACAAATATAAAGTAAACATCAAAGGTTTTTCAGGCCTTTCCATCACATACATGGTTTATTCTCCCAAATTTTTTGACTGTGTATAGGGTAAGAATTTTAAACTACTTAAACAGTTGGTTGCTAACTGACAGTTGCCAGCTCAATGCTACTTCCACTAGTCGCAGAAGGATATGTGTTGGTGGAGCAAAATAACTGGTTAAATAAACATATATCTATATGATAAATAAATCATAATAAATGGTGTTTATGGAACTGTTGCACTTTCATGCATATTTGCATGAAAATATATTGTGTATTTGTACAGATAGGTTTTCTTATATATATATAGAAATATTTTTCTTTTCTTAGCTTAAGTTATTTTCTATGTTTTATTTCGGATGTTATTCCATATTTATTTCCTATTAATAATCTTTTTATTTTTAAGGTCACGGGTGGTCATTTAAACATTTCAGTGCATATCATAGTGTGTATGACTGTGTATGTGACAAATAAAATTTGAACTTGAATTTGATAAAAGCAATATCACACTCAAAGTCATACTGTTGTGCTGAATATCAGCATGGATGTGATATCTTCGGCCCTCATGCCTATGACCGCATCACAGGGATTCTGGTATTTAGTGGTAATAACACTCCGACTCAAGCAAAGGAGGATATTGCTAGCAAAGTTATGATAGGGTTTAATTGGAGAAAATAGTCAACAATCTCAAACATAAGCAATTATCGTTCGATGTTGTGTGTTGTGCTAATGACAAATCCAATGGGAAGTAGTGAAGATAGCAGATGATGGACTTTAAGATTGAGTGCAATGCAGCAATACACCACAGGTGTGCTGTTTTTTTTTTAGTTAGCTGAGATACAGAAGAGACTGGTGCGGCTAGTGAGCAATCTAAGATGACAAGTGCAAGAGTGTCAATCAAGGATGTCATTATCATGAAAATTGAGGCATTTTTCTAACCTTACGTGTTTGAGCATCATGAATAGCTGAGGAGGTGAGAAAGTCAAAGACTGAAGCACTTAAGAGCTGCTGTATGTCTTTAACTAGACACCAGCAGGTAGTCGAATGGGATTGTGGTAAATGCAGGGATGTCAATGCAAGATATCTCAACCAAAAGAAGCAAAATCATTAAATAAATCTTTGGCACACATGATGATCACATGTGGATCAAGTCATTTCCGGCGAAGTTTTTTTTTTTTTTACCCTGAAAATTCCGAAGTAAAAATTTGTAAAAATTGTATGTGCTTTTCAGTCTCAGCTCAGTCAAACAGTACGGACTCCCCAGTTGTTATTCAAAGTAATGAGGTGAAAAGTGGTACTCGGTGAATTATTCTCAGAGGCTTCTTCTGAGCAGTTTGTATAAAATTTTGGCAGCATTTCTTTCCCAAAACACAGTTCACCTGAACTTTGGCACAGTCAACAGACAGTAATGTAGTACTAAAACACAATTGCCAAGACAGAGGAAAAGAGGGATCTGTCTATGGAAAGTCTAAACAAGGTTTATATCTGCCACATCCATCACTACCTCAAACACCTCTTTGTTGGTGCATTTCACTGCTAAACAAAGCCTCCACCTGCTAAGACGTTTCAATGTCTTGATGAGTTTAGCGGTACATTTCCAAGCTATTCTCATGTAAAACCACCCCCACCCTATAATTACACATGTCAAACCTTTGAATAATGGTGGTGGTAAATATACTCGCTTCCACATTGCCATCTACATCCATTAACAGACTCAACCTGCCAGTCAACCTCCATGTCTTGTTAAACGCTGACTGATATACGCCAGACCCTGCAGTCATGTAACAGCCTTTAGCGCGTAAAAAATTGTGCCTGAATATTTCATGGTTATAAATCATCATTATAACCTTCTGGTTCTTCATGAACAAGTCTACACACCTTGCTTGACACAAGCTAGAGTGAAGAGCAATTCATTTTGTTCCATCAGAGAAAATCTATAAGTCTGGGATCCTCTCTTGTGGATCCTGGTCTGCTGTGAGTCAGCCCATAATTGATAATTGCATTTAGATAAATACCGAAAGACAAGCAGTGCAGTTTTTATTTCATGGAGAAAAAAAAACATAGGTGTCCTGAGAATTCTAGCTGCAGTCAAGTATGTCAATACAAATTCTTTCTTTATTTTTTTAAAGAGTGCTTCAGACTTTTGGAGATTTTTTTGTCATAACCAGGGTTGGAAATAATTCTGGATATATCCAGAATTAATATATATATATAGTATATATCCAGAATTATTTTTTTTGAGTGTGGACAGTTTTGCTTAAAATATTGCAATGCACACAGCATTATGGGTGACATATCAGAGGTCAAAAGAGGACAAATTGTTGGTGGGTGTCTCACTGGCGCATCTGTGACCAAGACAGCAAGTCTTTGTGATGTATCAAGAACCACGGTATCCAGGGTAATGTCAGCATGCCACCAAGAAGGATGAACCACATCCAACAGGAGTAACTGTGAGAAGCTGTCTGAAAGGGATGTCCGGGTTCTAACCCGGATTGTATCCAAAAAACATAACACCACAGCTGCCCAGCTCACTGCAGAATTAAATGTGAATTCTGTTTCCACCAAAACTGTTCGCCAGGAGCTCCACAGGGTCAATGTACATGGTCGGGCTACTATAGTCAAACCTTTGGTCACTTGTGCCAATGCCAAACGTCGGTTTCAGTGGTGCCAGCAGCGAATATCTTGGGCTGTGGACATTGTGAAACATGTATTGTTCTCTGATGAGGCCACCTTCACTGTCTTTCCCATGGGGTGGATCAGTAATGTTTTGGGCTGCAATATCATGGCAGTCCCTAAGCCCAATACTTATGCTAGATGGGCGCATCACTGCCAGGGACTACAGAACCATTCTGGAGGACCATGTGCACCCAGTGGTTCAAACATTGTATCCTGAAGGCGGTGCCGTGTATCAGGATGATAATGCTCCAATACACACAGCAAGACTGGTGACAGAGTGGTTTGATGAACATGAAAGTGAAGTTGAACATCTCCCATGGCCTGCACAGTCACCAGATCTAAATATTATTGAGCCACTTTGGGGTGTTTTGGAAGAGCGAGTCAGGAAACGTTTTCCTCCAACAGCATCACGTAGTGACTTGGCCACTATTCTGCAAAAAGAATGGCTCAAAATCCATCTGGCCACTGTATCTGTCATCCCCAAGATGAATTGATGCTGTATTGGCCGCAAAATATGGCCCTACACCTTACTAATGAATTACAGTAGTCTAAAACCAGGTGTTTCAGTTTCATTGTCCTGTGAATGGTGGGCCATTTATATGGATACACCTTAATAAAGTGGGAATTGTTGGTGATATTAATGTCCTGTTTGTGGCACATTAGTATATGTGAGGGGGCAAACTTTTCAAGATGGGTGGTGACCATGGTGGCCATTTGGAAGTCGGCCATCTTGGATCCAACTTTTGGTTTTTCATTAGGAAGAGGGTCATGTGACACATCAAAATTATTGGGAATTTCACAAGAAAAACAATGGTGTGCTTGGTTTATTCTTTCATGAGTTATTTACAGATTTCTGACCACTTATAAAATGTGTTCAATGTGCTGCCCATTGTGATGGATTGTCAATTCAATTTTATATATATATACTAAAGTAAAAGGGTCTATTATGAGTCAAAATATTCAGCAGTTCAAAGCAGAAGAATCCAGACGAAATAATTATCCGACTGTGAAAAGTGAAAGTGAAAAACTGCTACTTTTAAATGTAGCCAGATTTTTAGTCAGTAAAAAGGAAATGGTAGATGAAAATCATTGGGAAAAAATTGTAAGTACATTGTGAATCTAAATAAAAAGACATGTAAGGGCATTAATTAAATTTGGGTACAAGTATTTAATTTCACTAGTACTTAAATAAAGTGTAACCACCTCCAAATAATATTTACTGGTATAGCAACAATTTACAATTGCTAATGCGTCATCCACCTCCACTCATAGCATAGGAATTCTCATAGGATATTTTAAATCACCCCTGAAGATGTAATTAAAAAATAGTTAATGCCTAATAATACAGCAATAATTTCTAAATGCCCAAGAAACCACCAACATGTAGTTTTGAAAACTCCCCCAGGTAAATGTGGGTGGAAATTCATTATCTGAAATATGCATAATTAGAGAGATTCTCTGAGATTTATTTAGATACTTAATGTACAAGTTCTCTGGCTACAAGTTTCCAGATATGTAGAGACATCCAGATTCATGTATATATTACTTTATATAGGTAATTAACCTTTTTTAAAAAGCAGTAAGTGGGAAAAAAAGTTTTTAATTGTTAAAACCTTTAGTAAACATGAATTATAAATTAGAGACATCAATAAAATAAGATTAAACCATTCAGTCATGCATCATACAGTGTTTCTATTGTCTTTTTCAATGGTAAGAATTGATTTAGTTTGTGTGAAGTAAACAGGAAAATACCGAGCAGTTCCCCTGTAATTGATCTGAGTTGACCTCAAAGAGGGTCTTAAAGTGCAATTTATGATTTTATGTTATATAATCACTTAAAAGGCCACCATAAAAGTGCAATGAAAGAGAAGATTAAAAATCTAATTAGTAAAGGAATATGTATAATATTTTATATATACATAACTTTTGCATAAGGCTGTATATATATATATATATATATATATATATATATATATATATATATATATATATATATACAGTCTTATGCAAAAGTTTAGGTATCCCTTGATAAATAACATTTTGTTTTTTGGTGATTTTTTTATTGAAAAGATGTTAACACAGTCTCTCTTGGAAATGGAAAAAGTGCACAATATTTTCAGCAAAACTTGGTGCATAGTTACTTTTTATGTCATAAATTGAACAGAGATAAAAAAAAATAAAAACATTATTGTGGCACTGTGCAAAAGTCTGGGCACCCTACATATTCAGTACTTAATAACACCTCCTCTGGCAGATATCACAGCTTGTAAACACTTTTTATAGCCAGCTAGAAGTCTTTTAGTTCTTGTACTTGGGATTTTCTCCCATTCTTCCTTGCAAAATGCTTCTAGTTCTGTAATATTCTTTGGTCGCCTTGCATGCACAGCTCTTTTAATTTCTACACACAAATTTTCAATGGTATTTAAATCAGGGGACTGTGATGGCCGTTCCAAAACCTTCAGCTTGAGGTATTCCATAGTGGATTTCTAGGTATGTTTTGGATCATTGTCCTGTTGTAGAAGTCATCCTCTTTTCAGCTTCAGCTTTTTTTTTCTTTTTTTTCTACAGAGGGTGTGATGTTTGCTTCCAGAATCCATTCTTCCCTCCACCTGTGCAATGTTTCCTGTGCCACTGGCTGCAACACAACCCCAAAGTATGATAGATCCACCCCCATGCTTAATAGTTGGCAAGGTATTCTTTTCATGAATTGCTGCTCTTTTTTTTTTCTCCAAACATGCCTTTGCTGATTGTGGCCAAAGAGTTCTATTTTAACTTCATCAGTCCACAGCACATCAGGCTTCTGTAGATGTTCTGTTGCATACTTCTGACATTGGATTTTATGAAGGGGAAGCAGATATGGTTTTCTTCTGCTGACTCTCTCATGAAGGTCTTGTGGAACGGTGCACCACCACTCCCGAGTCTTCTAAATCCTCCTGCAGGTTTTTTTCAGTCAAATGGGGGTTTTGATTTTACTTTCTGACCAGCATACGACAAGTTTTCTTCGAGAGTTTTCTTGATCTTCCAGATCTTATCTTGAGCTCCACAGTTCCCCTGAACTGCCATCTCTAAATTACATTTCTCACTGTGGAAACTGCAAGCTGACAACACTTTGCTATCTTCTTGTAGCCTTCTCCTGCATTTTCAGAGTCCTACACGGCTGCTTAGAGGAACCCAAGGTTGTTGATGGTCCGCAAGTGTGTGTTTGAAGGTTTGAAGAGTCAAAGTATTTATAAAGCTCTAAAAATTGCCATTTACTAATGACAGCTGTTGCACTGCATCAGATCTAAGAGCTGATTAAGGTCTGAAACGTTGTAAAAAAAAATAACCTGAGACTCTGGAACTCTTATGGTGCCTAAACTTTTGCACAGTTCCAAAATAATGTTTTTATTTTAAGTTTTTGTTCAGTTTATGGCATAAGAAGCAACTATGCACCAATGTTTGCTGAAAATATTGTGCATTTTTCCATTTCCAAGAGTGACACTGTGTTAACATCTTTTCAATAAAAAAAGTCACCAAAATCTGTTGTTTATCCAGGGGTGCCTTAACTTTTGCATAAGACTATATATATACTTTTTGTTTCTTAATGTAAAGTCATTATCTCTGCAAATCTATAGAGAATCGTGTTTCATTCCTCCCACATGTACAACAGAAGAATATTTGTACTGTACAACTCTCCGCAGATGTCTGTGGCTTTTAACGAGCCGCATCCCTGCATTGACAGTATGTGCAGAGTGGGTGTATGGCACATTTATGCCTTTTATGCTTACGTATAATGCCTTAAAAGAAAGTGACATCTCTGTTTGTATTAAAAAGAAACTATGAGTGAATTGTTCAAGGTTCATGGTTACCTATGTAAGAGAGTTTTATATATGAATATATATTCTATACTATACTTGGCTTTAGTGACCCTGTCTGACAATCCCAAGGCCTCTTATTCTGTGTGCCAGCACCAACAAGTACCATTTCTTTTTTGAACATAGTACTGAATATTTTTATTTTTGATTGCAAAGTTTGCAATGTGTTAGTTAACTTGAACAAAGTCAGCACAACAGCTCTGTCTTTTGAACAAAATATATTTACATTCAGTGCATTCTGTGAATGTGGATTTAGAATTCTTACAAATCAGGAATTTCTACAGCTAAAATTACAAATACCGGTGATTCCAATGAAATTCTAAATCAAATGGAAGGCATCTAGATAAAAGTGTTGTACAATACTGAACTACTGTATAATCAAGCTTAAAAAAATAATAGTTATAGAAAAAGATAAAGGGTATACTGAACATTCTAGACAATAAAGGGTGCCAGTGTTACTACTTATGCAATAGTATCATCCACTGAATTGCTGAAACTCGTATCCAGAATCAACCAATATATTAAATAGCAATGAGGTAATTCATTGTATGACCTCTCCAGGGGACTAAAACTGCTGGAAGATAGCCGGTATAGAAACAAGCCAAACAATGCAGATCATTCCGGTTGCTTGACATCTATCTTCATGTAGTCACACACTGACTTTTAATTAAGTCAATTATTAAGTCAATTATTAAGTCAATTAATGAATCTGGATGTGTCTACATATCTGGAAACTTGTAGCCAGATGACTTTCTAACTCCATGGTCTTTCCTGATTTTTTCAATTTCTACATTGTAAAGCAATGCTGAAGGTGTCCGAAATATGCAATAATCTCCTTTGAACAGTTGAGATGTCATGCTACTCATGATCTGTAAAGCCTTCATAACGGCTCTAATCCGAGGTGATGTTAACTGGTGATCAAAATTGGATTTTGAGGCTGGTAACGCTAAATGAAATATATATTCCGTGTACCTTATTTGGCCATATATTATCCATAATAAACCCTGCTATTGCTATTATACATATTATAATATATATTGATTATGAAAATATATGGTTAAAAACAGAAAAGACAAACGATATTAATGTGTTTTAAGGCTGTTGTTTTGAGACATAAATGAATAAGAGATGGTACTGTGTTTAGGTTGGGTCCAATTATTTTCCTGCATCTAGCAAAGTAAACAGTAAAGGAGATTGCTGAAAGTACTGGAATCGAGTTAAGAACTGTTCGATGCATTACTTAACCCTGGAAGGATAGTGTTGACCGGGATTGGAAGAAAAAAAAAATTAGTTTAAAAATGCATGCACCCATCATGCATAGTGGCCACTGCACAAGCCCCTGGACGCAGTTTTATGATCTGGGATGGTCAGGGCTAGGGTCAGCAACATTATGTGGCGATAAAATTAAGTCAGCCGATGCCCTGAAAATACTCCATAACCAGATTTTCAAATCCATTGAGTTTTTCTTCCCTGAAAAGCCATGTATATTCCAGGTGATTCCTCATGCAACTTTGGACGGGATTGAAGTCATAATGTTGCATAGAGTTTTCAAAAACAATCTCAGCCTCAACAAGATTACTTTGTTTATTACTTTGAACAGACTGATATAATCAGCTATGACTCCTTTCCAACTTCTAAATGGTCTGAAATCTTTTTTCAATATCAATATGTGGATACCTGATTTACTGCTGGGAGTTTCAACGAGGGATCTGTCTCCTTGAGTTCTTTAACTGCTACCTCCCAAAATATTTTTCAGCAGCTGGTGCACATGTGGGTATGAATTTCAAGGCAAAGAGTGGAGGATATTAACTTAGTTTGCGTAAGAATGGGGTGAAATGAGTGGTTGAAGGTTTTAGGGAGTTTTAGGCATATATATGCAGCCAGTGTGATGAAACATGACCACTAATCTAAGAGGTCATTGCAGAATATGTGAAGGGGATTGACCTTTTTCTTTGTTGACCTTAAGTCTTAGAGATATTGTGTCAAATTAACGGATGTCTGTGACCCTTGGTCATAATTCACAATGTCTTACAGGACAGCAAAGTTGATACAAACAATCCCACATAGTTTCTCACCTGTATTTAGTAGTGAGAAATTAATAGGCCTTGGTGACACCAGGTGACAAGTTGCAAGGGCGACATGAAGCCTCCTTTTAGGACTCCTCTTGTACGAGGGGGTATAAAAAAGTTTCAGGATTCTCGCGCCACAGATCCGGTCACGGCAGTAGAATTCGCTATCGACAATCTAGTTCCTGAGGACAAATTCTCGATGCACAATGCCGTTAACGTTGAAAAAGACAATGGACATGCACTTCCTCAAGCTGCGGACCTACCTCGGCTTTTTCGGTCATGAAACCACTCATTGCAGCATCATTGTAAACTTGTCGAATAATGTCAGACGTCCCTGTGGCAGACTTTCACATTCACTCTTTTCTCTTACCTGATGTGCACAGGATGATGTCTTTTGGCACATTAACTTATGAAAGTCGGTGCTCCCTGTTACCGTGCGTGCAGCCCGGTTGCAACCATCTGTTGCCGTGTTACAAAAGTAGTCTTGAAACTTTTTGATACCACTTCTTAGTACCTTAGTCCCAAATTATGGCAGTAACAAAGAAAGGCTCTGGATGATCGATGGTGTTTTTTTTTCGTAGTTTGAGGATCAGTTGGCCTCATGTGCAGGAGACTATTCCACATTTTTTTAACTTGGATAATATGAGATCTGTTGATGATTAAGGCTTAACTGGTTTGTTTCTCTGGTGATTTGCGTTTGCTATATTAAGGTATTTGAGATTTTTGGGGTGTTTGACTGTTTCATTACAAAAACTATCTTTACGAAGATATCACGCTTTACAGCCAATGAATCGACCCCCTCAACATGCTGCCTTCATTCACCTTCGATAATTCACACTAAACCCACCAATCCTGCATAAAGTTCCCTCAGTGTGTGCTTTCAGGAAGTATGCCAGTGTTCCAGAATCAGATAAGGTGTGATGTGTAACACACAAGTGTAGGCGTCTAGTGTGACATATATGCGTCAGAAATACCCTGCATAACATTGCTTTCAAAACAATATTAACTGGTGAACTGAGTGTTTCTAATAAAGCACTGCTCTTTAACCATTCCATTATAATTTTGTCCTCTGCTCAGAGACTAGGCAGCTTGCTGACCTTGCCATCCCTCCAGCTCGTTGCCATTGATGACTGTTCCACTTGTTTCATCTTGTTCCTGTATGGTTAGCTGCTAACTACTGACTGTTGTTTAAATTTTCTACTGGTGGGTCTCACACCTCAAAATGTCATGCGATGCCGGCTGTCCCTTTCACATCGAGCTGGTTTCACCTTTTTAACTACCTCTATTGATGGATTAAAGGTTCAACAACAATGACCACCATTCCATCTCCTTGACTTTCACACAGAACAGCAAGTTTCTGGGGTTCTTACCAATCTGTTACTGACATTGTTGATTTTAAACATGTGTTAAACAATCTTTTATTTCTGTGAGTGTAAAAAGTATGCTGTGAGATACTGTACATCGTAACTGGAGATCTGGGGTGATAATGAGTGCATCAGGGGCTGCCATGAGATACGTAGGTAGTAATTATGCTAAATTTGTGGGTGATCCTAGGTTAGGAATTTGCAATGCCTAAATATTTGATGTTTGGAGAGAGTGGGGGAAACTCGGTTACTGTGTGGACTTTGGCTTTGTTCATGACGACACCTTATTGACCTATGATTTAACCTACAGTAGGAAGATGACATTGTCCAGTCAGGATTAACCAGTCCGTCTGGCAATACTAGGTATTCATAGTGACCCAAGGGTGTAATCTAGGCCATCTTTACTTCCATATTTCAAAGAAGTCGTAAGTGCTTTAATAGAAGGGATAGGGGTAGTCAAAATTATGAGGGTTGCAGGCTGAGGATCATGGGATTGTGGACATGAGCGTGATCGGAATATTACAAGTCAATGATCATAAATATGACTGAAGTAAGACATAACTCTATTTTGTATGTACTGCAGTATGCTGCCTTCGCCAAGTTAAATGTTTAAATGTTAATGGCCTTAGCTGCATGTGTCGATCCCCAGTGTGTGGTTTAGTTCTTTTAGAACAGGCTGCTGCACTTAAAGATGGTAAAAAACTGTGCTAAAACGATGGTTTTGGATTTACTTAGCAAGGTATAAATTACTGCTGAATTGTTAAGAAGAAAATGAGAGTTGTCGTGCTTGTGGTGTGTCGAGGGAATGTTCTTTTCTTACTTCTCAGAAGCAGGGCTGCTTGGGTATTTGAGAATGTGGGGAAGGAATGTCTTTCAGCCGCAATCTTACAGTTCGGCAGCCTTTGAGTAAAAAGTACAACCAGCAATAAAAAAATCCTGTTACTGTGCATGAACAAAAAAGATCTGTCTGCGAATGTCTTTTAAATTCTGCTTTTACTCTATATTTGGAGATTTGGGTTTTAAAATGAAAAGATTTTTTCTTTAGAAACCTTAGAAACCGATGTAAAATGACATCGGTCATTTATACTTATGCACATTTTTATGTGCTTATGACTTAATGAAAAATGTGAAAAACATAACAGAATGTTGAAATGGTAACAAATTTTGAGGGCCTGTCAGGAGCCAGCAGTTTGCGACAAGTGCAGCTCGACACGACTTTAATGAACTTAGCAGTCAATCTGAAATCTGGAAGGCGAGTGTCTGGGGATGAACAAACAACATGGGCAGAAATTAGAAACTCTAGATTAAAACTGTGAGCGAAAATGGTAGGCTTGATAGGCGATAAACACTGAATGCATATGTATGTGAGTGTGTGTATACAGTGTACACTGTGCGCCTTTATATACTTGGAAGGTTATTGAGTTCAGATTTGTGTAATCAGTGAGATGGCAAACTCTCCGGGTGTTGTAGTCTGTGGCAGCCACAAGCCACATAAGTAGGCCATGCTGTTACATTGGAAGTTCAGTCTGTTGGTGATTCTGGCATAGACCTGGCATAGAAGGGCATTGTTATATATATTTTTTTACTTAGCGCCCAGAACTACCTTGTGCATTTGAGCATATGTCGCTCTCTCGCTCTCTTACACACACAGAGACAATAATGCAAATAATCACTGATAAATCCACAGGCACAAACTGACTGAGATATTATACACACATCACGTAACACTGACGTTATGCAGACACAACATTAATTATGCATACAGTCACAATGGTGGCACTTCTTCATATATCCACTGCTTTTTCTCCCTGGGCTGGGGAATAGTGAGAAGGACATGATTTCCCATGGGTGCTGTAACATCTAAGCCTCCCAGGTTGCAGAACAATTTCACCAGAAATGTTTATTTCCCTTATAAAAAAGTCAGCGAGTTCACATAGCTATTTAAATGAATTATGTATATAAAAGCATAATTATTGTAGCATTTAAAGTGTAATTCTTGATATTATCTATCTATCTATCTATCTATCTATCTATCTATCTATCTATCTATCTATCTATAGATAGACATTAGGTATGGTATATACAACTTGGTCATTCAGTACATTCAGGTAGTCAACTGACTATTTTATTGCCACATAATGGTGCTCAGCCTAGACCTGACCAATTTTATGCACTATGCATGCTGGTGCATCGCTTCATGCGCCTACCTTCTTAACACGTCACTTGCATCTTTATGCTCCCTAGCAAACTGAAATCTTTTTTTTTCTGATTAGCTCCACTAACCAGTTGGTTTCTTACCGCCACGCAGCTGTTCAGCTGTGAGGTCTTGCTGCATTGCGCATGTAGAAATGCTCTTACTTTCACAATTAAACATGGCTGCGATTTCTACTGTTGATTGTTCTATGATGCAGCTTCAAGTGTTTATGTGATTTCTATTCATAACTTTTTTTCTGACTACAGATTTTTATTTATTTATTTTTTTTTACAAAGCATGATCCTTCCAGGTTGTAATGTAATGTAATGGATCAGCTCTAACATTGTGGCAGTTTCAAGCTTCATTATCATATGCATATCATACTCCTGTTCGAGTACAGCCAAAGAAAAGTGAATGCAGCACCAATAAAAAAAAAAAACTCTGGTCACGATAGACAGGTACCAGAACACCCAGTACACCACAGCCTGCTGCACATGGGTCCCAGCAGGCTAAGAGCCCAAGGCTGCCAACCCTGTCCTCTAACAAACCATTCTAATCCATAGAGGCCCCACCCCACAACCCCATAACCTAAGGCATCCTCTGCCAACGTCCTGTCAGATAGATAGTGCTTGAGTGACTGAAGGATTAAGATTGAGGCATGTGCTAGATCACGCTGGCTATTTTCGTATCTGCTCCATTTCATCAGACTGATCTCAGCTTTGAGATGAATGATTCCCCTTAAATCCTTTACCGGGGAAAAAGTTGGCTTAATGAACCTCACAACCCACTACGTGTCTGCCTGATTGTGGAGTCCCCATGTGAAGCCATAATCTCAAGGACAGCTGTGGAGAGTGAGAACCACTTGGGTGCATTAACCTGGCCATTCAGAGTGAAATACTTAGTTCACAATCTCACACTGTGTGTATGGTGATATGTATACAGTATTTGTGTGTGTGTGTGTGTGTGTGTGTGTGTGTGTGTGTGTGTCATCATAATATTGCCTCCTTAGGCTTGAATAGTGGGAACTGTTCATGATGTGTGCATCGCTTTATGGGCCTCCCTTCTGGAATAGGAACAATCTGGACTCATCAAATAAAATGAGATTTTTCCATGACTCAAAAGTCCAGTCTTATAGCCACACAGCGGTTTAGTCCAAATCCCCAAATCATATTGTGCTCATGGCTTTGAGCATAGATGTGATTTCTGCCATATTTTTTACAATGCAACTTTAGCAAGCGTTTAAGTCATTTTCATTTATAATTTATCCATGGCGACATTTCTTCCAAGAACTTAACACTCAACACTATCCTTCCAGATGTTAACAATGTGTCGGACGGTTCTCAACCCAATTACAGTCATTTCAAATCTCCTTAGTTGTTTGCTTTGCTTAATGCAAATCAATAATTTAAAAATTTTTGAAAAAGTGGCTTTTTCTTACCAGGCAGTGTGTGTAAATGTATCAATTAAAATGTTCTTTAAAAATAAGATCATCGGTTTCATGCAACAGATGCACAAAACATTCCAGAAGCACATTTGGTGTGACTTCGTCAATCTGATCTTGTGAAAAAAATCATAAAACTTTCAAGACCAATTCAGTTTTCTTGGATTTAGTAGTTTTTTTATTTATTTTTTATTTTTTAGATGTTGGTATTTGTTCTAAATCTGTCTGTTGCTGTAGCATGATTTCTGGAAACAAACTGATTTAAATAAAGTTGCATGTCTTCTGCAAATATCTGATCGTGCCTATCTCTGTTTTTAGTTCTTCCCAATCCTCTCATCCTCAGAGAGCTACACGACTGAGCTGAGTCAATATCAGCAACTGCGCTTCTGTTGCCACACTGTGCATTTTTAGATGGATCTGGAAGGCACAGTCACTTTGGGGCTCTATACTGTATGTATTTATAGATTTATAGGCAGAACGCTTTCCTCTCCTAGACAACTTGTCAATCATGATCACGCCTTGTATGTGTGAAACATGGTCTCCCACGTAACACATCCTAAAGGTTGGGTAAGCAAGGCACGTGTTATGTAAGCGCTCGGAGGAGGTGACATGATGGATGAGGTGACATGGCAGAGGGCAAGCGGAAAAGCTGTGAGCGCTGACCTTAATATTTCTGCAAAGTATGGTTTTCCTAACGCCTTTCAGAAGAACTCTAACAAACCTAAGCATGAAGAAGTGCCGTAATGTAAGGAACTGTAAATTGAAGTGAATGCGAGTGGGTTGTCATGGTTGGAGCTGCCAGCGCTCGTCTTTCTATCACTGAGGCACAGCTACTAATGGGAGTCAAACACATCAATCAGGACTGAAACATGGCAATGTTGTGGTAAAAAAAAAAAAAAAATATATATATATATATATATATATATATATATATAGAGCTATTTACAGATTTAGACATTAACAGGAAGTGGGGGTGCTGTCTTTGAAAAAATGGATCAGTTAGATATTGTAATAATCTTATAAATAAATATTGCCTGTTTTTTTTTTTTTTTTTTTTACATGAAACATGTTCCTCATCTAGAGTATAGGTTTATAGCCAGGTTTTATTAAGCAATGATCCTTTCCTTCCATTCCAATCATACAACACTTCCTAATTTTGCTGTAGCCGGTAGGCAAGCGATTAATGAACATACGTGTGCAATGGGCTTGCTGATTGAAAGAAACAGCGGACAAAAGTACCTTCCTAAATTGTGCTGCAATGAAACGAGGATTCCAGGTAATAGCTGGAGTGTGACAAGTTGTTGCTCGGTAACTTATATGCTAATTATCTAGCGAATAGAGGAAAGTTGTAAGGACAAATAATGTAATAAAATTGGCAACATAGTGCAGCGCTTAATCTGGCCTGGTATTTCTAAGTCAAAAATATCTCTAATGTAGACATTGTGCGCTGCAGTACAATTCTCTGAAATGAGACTGTGGTTTATGTTGTCGTTTTATTTTTTTTTTATTGCGCTCAAAGGAATACGTATAGTTTTTACAAGGGCAACTCTTTCATTATAGCTCTCTATAGCTGTATCACAACAGTATAACCCATTTACGTACTATAATGGATGTATAAGCTCACTTGTTGAATTGCATTCATACAGGATGTTGCTTTGCTTTGGGAATTCTAGGTCTTAGGAAATAATGACCAAAACATGACCAAAAGTCTTACCAAAGCCTTAACACCCTAAGAGTTCCCAACTGCGCTGAAGATCAAGCACCTGTATCACGAAGTCAAAAGTTGGAGGACAGAATGTAAGGATGTAACTTATTCATTGTTTTGACTGAAAGTGATTGTGAAACCATTTATCAACAGCCCCGTGACTCCCATCCATGTCGTATGTTTCCAGTAAATGGATTTCTAAGGGCAAGGGAAATGGCTCGAAAATGTTTATAATACACTCCAAACATATCAGATGGAGATTCGGTTAAAAACCTATATTTACACCTGTAAAATGTTTTTAAAATGTTTAAATTTTTTTCTGCCTCTTTAAATGTCACCAATGACTGATCTCTGATCTCGACATTTAAGGAGCCGACTAAAGACGTACCACACTGCATTTATTCTAATGGCATAGATAAAGCATGAAATAAAATGATAACACCTTGTATTGTGCTCTACAGTAACTAATATACAAATAATCCATTTTAGAGTAGTTAAGGAGCTTGTGTTGATACACTCACCTCTAACCATGGTTAAAACACTTACATTAAATAAAGCGAGTGTAATTCTGCATGTTTATTCGAGAGGTTAATTTAACTGTTACATTTTAAATAACAGTTTAATCTGTGTTATTAGTATTGCTTTTATGAAGTAATATGCGTGCAAAGCCTATTACCACTTACTGAACATTTTATTCCTAATGTGTTGTGTTTATATACTGCAGTGTTCCAATTATTATTTAATTTCATTTTAGGTTCATTTTGAAGTAGCCGCAAGAAAGTGAATGATTTTAATGCATGCTCAGAAAGGCATTACTTTTCTCACACTGTAATAATGCTGGAAAGCAGGTGACTTCTGTTCACAGTCATAAATTCACACTCACGCAAATTTTCCAAGTTTATGGAAAAAGAAATTTTTATAATTGGAACAGGGTTAAATCAACAGCGTGTGAGTTGTATCTCATCTTTAAAAAGTGCATTCCAGAGAGGCATAGCTGTGGTTTTATATCCTGATTAACCTTCTCACTAACCTCAGGAGAGAGGAAGCTTCTTCTCCTAATAGGACACATTCTTCACTGAGACAAACAGACCATGGGACTGACCTCAAGTTGCTGTAGACTGTGGGGATCTGGAACATAGTCAAGGAGGATGTGATTTATGAAGTGATTTCTACATCATGCTATTTTACAGACTGATTGTATGTGTTGTGTATGTTGGTTAATGGAATGAGTGTGTGCTTGTGCATGAGTGTAACTTGCACATATGACTATTATATATATATGTGTGTGTGTGTGTGCCTGTGACTTTATTCTCATGGAATTTAATAGCACACCATCTGTTGACTTTTGGAACAAACAAAATTTTTACATGTTACCGCGAAGTGCGCAGAATGAAGGTGTGAGATTGCGTTTATTAAGTAGATTTCAGTTGCACACTCATAAGCTTGTAAGCTTGTACTAAAAACTGTACAGCGCCATCTGTTGAATTGTAAGTTCAACTCACAATTAATGACTTTTTGAAGGTCGACTGAATAAGATAAGGGTGTTTTATTTATTTCAAAGTAGAATATCGGCCAAATAAACCTGTGAAAACCCAATGAAATTCATTCACTAGTTTTTACATGATGCGTGCAAAAACAAACAGACTCAAATTCCAAAATCTTATGCCCCCACCACCCCAAAAAAAAATTTCCGCAAATATCTTCAATGTACAGACACTCCAACTTTACAATTTCATTATATTTACAGATTATTATTATTATTATTATTATTATTATTATTATTATTATTATTATTATTATTATCTATACATATAATAAAATTGTAAAGTTGTGTAATAATAATAATAATAATAAATATTATTATAAATTAATAAAAATAATATTCAGTAATTTGTCACATGTACGCACTTCAGCACCCCTGAAGCAGAGCGGGTTAAAGGCTTAGCTCAAAGGTTCAACAGTGGTACTTGGGCTTGAACGCCCGACCTTCCAATCAGTAACCCAATCAGTAACAGCCTTAACTAATTATTATTAGTATTAGTATTGGTATTAGTATTATTAATATTTATATGCTCTTTTGCCTTTGTCTACAGGGTGGGTAAAAAAGTCACCATGCATTAATAATTGTTAACAAAGTTCATATTTCTAATACAAATTGATTTAATTTTTAATAAATTTTAAATTTTTTTAATAAATTGCAACTAACTGGCTACAGATCATTATGGCAGTCTAACTTGCCTGTCTTGCATGTATGCAGGAGATAACATTTCTGGTTAAAGGTTTGAGGTTAACTGTGAGTAAATTCACATGTGCTGTTCAAATGTCCCCAGGCTGTAAGCTTGTGCGATGTGTAATGTTCATATATCACCTCTGCATGTTATATGTTTATGAATGTAGACAGCTCATTTGTGCAAAAATGAATTTCCTCTCTGAGGACCTAACCTAACATAATTCGGCCTCGTTCCTGATTTCTAAATTAATTTATTATTGTCGTAGTATTTGCATTGTAACAAATCGATTACATTTTAACACAGGCTGTATGAAATGAGGTTATTAATATTAGTTCTAAGAAATGGGGTTACTCCGTGGGTCAGCAATAGGAAAACAGCGCCTCTTGACAGCTGCTGCAGAAATAACTGGAAGGGCTGGCTTGAATAAAAGCCAAGATGAAGGGCTATCTTCTCCACCAAGCCCATCCTTTCACTCATCTCTGCCCCAAAGGCCTTGTCCCTGAGATTATCAGGCCGCAGCTGCTAGAGTCACACTGAAGTCTCATACGCTCTGACTGTCTCCAGCAAATGGAGGCTGAAATGTTAGAATTGTTGGTTGCTAATATCATTATTTCATCAAGATATAAATAGATTAAAAATGGACGCAGCATCAGCCATCAGCTGATGATTTCAGGCATTGACACAACAAGAGCATGATATCTGTGACCCCAAGATGAGTACATCTGAACTTTAGGACTTATGTTAAACGTAGAGTCCAGTTTATTCAGTGTTTCATGTTAAAAGAGAATTTTACTCATTCACTCATTGTCTATACCACTTCATCCTGTATTCAGGGTCGTGGGGGGCCTGAAGGTTATCCCAGGAGAGTTAGGGCACAACGCAGAGTACTCCCTGGACAGGGGCCAATCCATCGCAGGGCACACACAACTGGCAATTTGGGAACGCCAATTAGCCTAATCTGCAGGTCATTGGACTGTGGGAGGAAACCGGAGTACCTTATGGAACCCACCAAGAACGGGGAGAACATGCAAACTCCATTTGCGGGAATCGGCGGGAATCGAACCCAGACCTTAGAGGTGCAAGTTGACAGTGCTAACCACTACACCACCGTGCCGCCAAGAGACTTTTAATTAAAACATAAAAATCTAACCAACCACACTTTAGGCCAGGGGTGTCCAAGCAGAAGTCACATCTGATTCCACCTGTTTAATTAGTCATCTTGGCTTTCAATAGCCTATCAAGTATGGCATCTGCTTGGCTGGAATGAAAGTCCATGTCCTCACCAGTCCTTTCTGGATAAGGTTTTTACACCTGTGGTTTAGGCAAAAGAGTTTAGCCCACTTGTCAGTCATTAGCACTTGTGGTAGATAATAGTTTTTTTTTTTTAATTCAGTGAATGTTTGGGCTTTAAAACGTACTTTGAAGTGTATTAATTTTTTTTTTTGTATGTAAACTGTATATAAAATCGGAAATAGTGGTCGGAGCCTTCTAGCAGTCTTAACTGTTATGTAGCACATGCTGCTGTAACTCTACAGTTCAGACTTGAACAGTCTTTTGAAACATTTCCATTGAGATGCACAATCATCATGACATGATGGCTTCTTCAGAATCGCTCTTCACGAACATGAAACACTGTCCTCATTCACCTGTCCTTGGAATCCATCCTATCTGGTGACTGAGATTGCTATTGTCTATGAGCAGCACTGTGCAACTGCATCAAAGTAATCATGTATTGCACGCCAAGGGCTCATTGACTAACATTGTTTGCTTTATTCACTATGGACATGCCAGCGCATTGTGTAGGTGTTATCTATAGAGGAGGAAGTTATGTGTTAAAAAAGCCTTGGTTCTGGTGAAAGGTAATGAATCTTGACGTACATGTGGGTTTTTATATATGCTTTGCTTCAGCAAATAAAACAAATATGACTCTCACTAAGTTATTCATGAAATAAAATCTCAACACAATTGATGGAAGCCATCAGGTATTTGCTAACCATATACATGTGTGCATTTCAGTGGATGTAGAAAAGCAAGTTCAATATAAGCCGATATGAGTAAATACAGTATTTATTCGGCGGCATAGTGGCTTAGTGGTTAGCGCTGTCACCTTGCACCTCCAGTTCCTAGATTCGATTCCTGCATTGTCGGGTCTGCGTGCATAGAATTTGCTCCCATGCTTGGTGGGTTTCCTCTGGGTTCTCCGGTTTCCTCCCACAGTCCAAAGACATGCAGATTAGGCTAAATGGTGTTCCCGAATTGCCTGGAGTGTGTGAATGTTGAATTGAATAAATGAAGTCACTATTGGCCTCACCTAGATGGATGGTTCCAAGATGGATGGATTGCTTTCACATTGATGTCACTAATAGCACATTTAAATGAAGCTAAATAACACAGAGGTGGTCCTGCCTGGACCAAACATGCATGTTAATGCTGTGCTAATCTCAGTCCCTTGTCACTATGGGATATAAACAGAGATGTAATTCCACTATTGATTACACACTAAAGATGTATGCAGACCTCCTAAGGGCATTATGTATTGACAAGCAGTTAAATGAATGCTTCACCTCATCGCATACTCAAGCTCAGGTCTCCAGACCCGCCTCCCCTGAAAAACATCCATTATGCGGCGGATACGAGATTCGATAAAACACGAGCACGCACGACGCCCATGCCGTCACACGATTCCCAAACTTCTCACGGAGAATGACAGTGAGCGATAAAGAGCTACGAGGGCGTTGTTAATCAAATCCTTACCTTACTACACATTCGATGTATGATTCCAAGGATGATTCCTAAAATATTCATACTAAACATTCCAACTGTCAAAGAACATGGATAACATAAGTGAATACAAGCTGTTAGACTTTGTAAATCTGTACCTATGCCAGAGTGTTATGGCAGCATGATTTTTAAGGCAGTCAGCTCTGTCTCTGCTCATTATCCTCCCAAAACATCGACGGCAACGTGAACATCGTGCTTCATAATTTATGGCGATGATCCCCATGGCTTGACTTTGTTCATCTCAAGAGCTGCATCAATTATGCATGGGATTTATTTCAAGTCAGAAAATGAGTTAAACCATTTTTGTTTCAGTAGACTGACATTCCCATTTGGGTTCATCTTTTCCGAGATGATAGAGAAGATAATAGAGGGACTAGTTGATGACTGTGGCCCTCTTGGAAGAAAACAATAATGGAGAAAGATGTCCAATTCATTATTTTCATTGGGTCTTTTTAAGGAGCTATTTAGTACAAGTAAAAAGAACATGTATACTATTATATAGCTTGAACTCCATGTGGAACTTCTAAACTACCTGTTTGGACCTGCTCATTATCACGTGACCGGTCACAACATGCAGGGCAGATGAATGCTAGATACACGTGAAGCCAGTCATTGTACTTTGCAAACGCATTCTACTGAGCTTACTCAAAGGAAACGCTAACCCCTCAACATACGCGCTCCCAGATGCCCTTGACCATTTAGTGTTACTCTGATTGACAGAGGAGAGTGTAATGCTTTTCCTCCCATCCTGAGAGCACAGTCAATTTTTTTCTCTTTTGTGTCATTCAGATGCAATTTCCTGAGAACAGAGGCAATGCTTTTCTCTTGCACCAAAGAAAGCATCAGAACCAGAATTATACCAGTTCTTATGTTCATCGTATTATTTCCAGCATTTAAGCAAATGTGTCATAATTACATGTTAATATTTTTAATATTACTCATTTTCCTTTGACTTAACCTCAAATCACACACACACACACACACACACACACACACACACACACACACACACACACACACACACACACACACACACACACCACAATCACATTTCTGTCTGCCTGCCTTGAATCCACTGATAAAGGGAAATCTTAGCATTGCATGCTTTCATAAAAAAACAAACTGATGCAACATGAAGTTGCCTGTTACTTGCGGTCCGTTTTAAATTAGCTTTAGCAGTGGTTCCCAAGTTAAGAGAAATCCAGTTCATAGCTTTTAAGACCATGGATCCATCTTCACAGAAAAGGGCAAATTTCATACTGATCTCAGTGTAGTGGAATTGTTATTGCACTGTTCCTTATGAACTTGGTTTTTTATCAAAAATCGCTCAATGACAATGAGAGCTTAGACAGAGGCCTCAAATTATATCCAGATTTTAAGCATTCCTGGGAAAAGACAGTTGAAAATATGTGTTTAAATGGAATTACCTAATTTAATTTTACCGCGATATTTAAGACGTTGTAGACAATTGTTGAAATGTGTTTATCTTCCTTCCCCGCATGTCCCTTGGTGAAAGGCAATTTTTAATTTTCATTCTGTTTGCTTTAATCACTAACAAATTAATTAACATTCTGATTGCTTTTTAATGTTCTGTTACCTCCCACCAATTTAAGTACCATGATTGCTTAATGAGCTCAAATCTTATTAGCGAAAAAATACATAATAAAAGAGTAGACTTTACTGTACCACTTTCTCTAAAGGAGTTAATGCAGTAACTCATGGGAATCTTTTTCCTTGCCTTCCTTTGGGCAAGAATGAGATTGTCTGTGTACAGTACATTATTTGTATCTATCTATCTATCTATCTATCTATCTATCTATCTATCTATCTATCTCTCTCTCTCTCTCTCTCTCTCTCTCTCTATATATATATATATATATATATATATATATATATATATATATATATCTTGTTCTACAGGCTTCCTACAGGACTTTTTTGGGGAGATTTTGGCTCTCATTTTCAGTCCAGTCCCTGTACCTGAGCAGTTTCAGAGGAATGTTTTTTTATTTTTCTAGCCACACAGCGACCTGTGAATGTTTCAGGCATAAAAACCATCTACGGTAACTTAAAGCATGAACCAGTGAGATGATCAGACCAGTGATGAGTATACTGGTGATGTTGAATCCTGAGTGGTTTGAGTAGATGAGAGAGGAAATGAGGTTGCTGCTGAAGTTGTTACATTAACAACCATTTGTAAATAGTTGCAGCAATTTCACAGTAAAACATTTGTTATTTCATTTAATATACATGTCATTTAGTATGAAGAAATTGAGGGGTTGCCCAAGGCTTTGGCACAGTACTGTACATTAGAGTGGGAGTAAAAATGGAAAAACTTCAATACAGAAATTAATATGCATTATTATTAGATTGCATTACTTAAAACACAAAAAAGAGACACAAAGTACCTTGAGTTTATTCTGAAAATGTACAAAATGTCTAGATATTGTAATACACAACGAAAACCAATGACACAGACCCATATCTCATGAAGATTGAGGTGTACAAGCATGAAATATATATATATATTTTCAACTTATTCCTTGGCTCAGACAAAAGTAGAACCATTACTCTTCGCCCACTTTAGATCTGAGCTTATTTGCATGATATGTAAAACATATTATTATTTTTCCTCATACTCCTACACATTTTACTGAATCTTCATGAATATTGATACAATGCATTTTCAGATGTGGTCTCACAGTAACTGTAGACGGATAATGATTTAGCAAATTTATTCACCTGTGACAAGCCTGAATATGACTACAAAGATGCAAAGTAATGAGACCTGTTCAGATTAAATGTGATAAACAATCACATACGCATGTCTTCAAGGCACATGCTTCTTCAGATGCATGTAACTTAAGATGTATGTAACACTTTAACATACAAATAACTATTTCTCTGTTACCTCTTGTCCAACTGAGTTGTACACTACATCCATCTGCTGGTCTTATCAGTTTTCAGCAGGCATTTGACAGGGCTGCCACCGGCTGAACTTCATGGAACATACATAAATAGTGTGTTCATCCACCTAGCTTTTAATATCCTTTGTAAAAATCTTACATATAATACAGTAAGTATTATCATACAGTAGTGATTGGACCACTTGCAGGCATTATTATTATTATTATTATTATTATTAACAATAATAATCATCATCATTATCATACATCATGTATTTATGCATCGCTTTAAAAAATAACAGGATTCAAAAACGCTCCCTGAATGTGAGAGGCATATGAACATTAAACATCCTAATTCTGAGAAATTTGTTCATGATATACACAGTTATTACAAAAGTTTCCTTCCATAACTTGTGTCAATTCTGATCTCTTTCTTCTTAGTTGAAATAGCTTTCCTGACTAATATGAGGTATTGGCCTATCATCAGGAAACAGATTTACTGATGTTATCAGTGCAAATAAGGTACATCACGGCACACATGTCAAGTCGAGCGCCTTCATGTGTAGTCTTATTTTCAGTATCAAATTCAATTCCTGTCTCAGAGGATGTAAGTATATACTAGCATACCTGAAATACATGAATGCTTTCATTTAAGCTCTAATAATCATATGGCATTTCAAACTGATAGACAATATTTTGTGCCTCATGTCTTTGGGTCACAAGGGTATTAAAACTCATAAATACCTAAATATTATGTCAAAACTCTTGTGATCACATCAGTGTGAATTTTGTATGATTTTGCAAAACTATAAATCTACCCTCCACAGTTTTGTCACAGTTGATAAATCAGCCTGGAATTGTGTTTGTGGCAATGCAAATATGGAATTTAGGATCATTAATATTAATATTGATTTTGTTTTTGTACTCCATAATTTGGAACAAGGAAAAAATCATCTCAGCCACTCACAAAATGTACTTATATGGTAACTTATATGGTATTATCCATCCATCCATCCATCCATCCATCCATCCATCCATCCATCTAGCGTTAACTCTACTGTATATCCAAGGTCAGGGCGTGGTGGTAGCAGTTCCAGCAGGGAGCCCCAAACTTCCCTTTCCCCAGTCTCCCTGACTGGGAGAATCCTGAGGCCTTCCCAGGCCAGTATGGAGATATAATCTCTCCACCTAGTCCTCAGTCTGCCTCGTGACCTCCTCCCAGGTGGCCGTGCAAAGAGCACCTGCCTGGGGAGACGTCCTAGTAGCATCCTTACCAAATGCCCAAACCACCTTCTTTCCATACTCTTTTCCACACAAAGGAGCGGTGGTTCTCCAAGTTTCTCACGAATGACTGAGCTTCTCATCCTATCTCTAAGGGAGAAGACAGCTCGCCTCCTGGGAAACCCCATTTATATATAAATATATAACCAGCGCAAGTGCCTATCACTGATAGGAAAAGAGTTCATAGAAATAGTTAAAAGGTTAAAGCTAAAAATAAGCTGATCAGCTTTAATGTAATCAGACATATTATTTCAAGTTGAAGCCCATGAACATGTCTTTCTGTATTAACTTAAATAAAATTTTGTAAGATTGAGCCTTTGTAATGCTATGTTGTACTTTTTTCATTATTTGATAATTGGAGAGTGAATCACACATGAGAACTAAAAAAAGTAGCTCAGATAAAGATTAAGTTTTGTCTTAAAATGACTCCAATGCATTCACTTAAAATACTTACTTTTATAATTTTTTATACTTTTTTATATTAACTAACCGCAGTAAAAAAATATGAAATTTAGATTTTCTAATTCATATCTATCGGTGCAGGTGTCAGTAGCCCATTAGTAGCCTATTTTACAGCAGAATCCGGCACATAGCTACTTTTACTCAACATTTTTATTTCACTTATGGTGTAAGTTAAACGTCAGGCAGATATCCAAGTACTGCGAAAGTTTCATTATACTTAGTCGAGACAGTTTTGTGTGATACAATTGTTTTGTAATAGACTTTATTATGTAGAGGGGCAATTCGTGCCCAGGGGGCATTTTAACGCATAACACTGGGCTCTCGGTTCGGGTATTTTACACACCCTCACCGCGGACTGCTGCGGATAAGTTTGCTCTCACGACCCGTGTTTTATCTCATAGTTGTGCGTCACATTACTACTTTTTATTAGCATCGTGGTTTCGGAAAACATACGAGACAAACTGGTTTTAAACTTTCCACAGGAAGAATAAACATACATTGATGAATGGACTAATTGTACTTTTTTTCGAAGGAAAAAGCAGTGGTTTTAAAAACAAAAGTATAGGCAACCTTGTGTGTCCAAAGAAAATAATTTGCAAGAATGAGTGAAAGTTTAAAAATTAAACATTTATTGTGGTTTGCTCTCAAACACTTCATAGATATTCATACAAGTACTGGTGCATGTGTTCTCGATTTCCCTGTCAATCTTCAAGGAAAACGCATACATTTAATATATGAAAGGTGAAGGTTGTAGAAATTGATTAACATTGTTTTCCAATATCATTCATTCTTTCAATCATCCCCAGTAGCCAGTCACCTGCTCAGGGTTATAGTCTATGCAGAGCCCATCCCAGGATAACTGGCCACAAGGCCAGGGAGGACTTTATGTACTAGGTTACCAATCCATCACTGTGATTTACTTTCTAATTCATATTCATATATTGTGTAGCTGCATTTATGTTTAGATCTGGTCGGGCATGAAGATATGATATGTGCTTGCATTATATGCATGTCACCAAGACCGTAATTTTTGTATATGTGGTTTGCCTTTCATATGTGTGTGTGCTTGTCATGTCACGTTTTTTCCCCCTAAAACGTTAGATAATTCTGCAGTTTGATGCTGTACCTGCAGTGCCTTTACTCATCTTGCCTCAAAATCAAGCTATAAATGTTCCTTTTTAACCGTCAAGTGCCACTGTATTTTTTTTTCAAGACAGATATTGTGAATGGTTTTTTTTTCAAAGGAAAAACAAAATTTTTTCTCTAGACTAGTCATAGTGAAAAAAAATTGTACAATGTAGTGTAATTCATTGAAGCCTGGTATATTGTTAATTATAAGAAGGTATTTTTAAGTTAAAATCAATGTTTTTCTCCCATGTAGTCAGCATGATTCTTGACTTTTTATAAGGCAGGTAGAAAGAGGCATAGCAGAAAGGACACACACACACACACACACACACACTAGATCAGTCTTGTGATTGTAGCCACCAGGCACCATTTTGTCTTCCTGCTGAGAACACTGACCTGCATGCACTTCATTTTCTGGCGCTTGACTTTACGACCAAAGAGGGCAATAACAACGCCCTCGAACAGTTCAGCCATAAGTATGGAACACAACGTCTGCTTTTTAGTTTGATTATCTTTTCAAAAAGAAGAAGATTGCTTTCATTTTGGTAGGCACATACTGATGAACTCCTATTTGCATAACAAATGAGGGGTTTAAATGACTGGGAAAGGGAAGCTGTCAGAGAACAGCTCGTGATTGATTAAATGTTTGCTTATGATATTGTATTGCTGCCTTTGATTTTCTAAACTCCAATATTGACATAAGCCAGTAATGGAATGATGGTCCGTCCTTGGGTATATATCTTGTCTTTTAATTACATATGAATCCTGCCACCATGCCCATGGAAACACTGGGGCAAACAGCAGAGGTGGAAATGCCAGCACTGTCAGCACGGAGGGTGAAATCTGGCTCTGACAGTTCCTCACCCTCTGCTACATCGCTAAAGCTCATGATTAACCTCAACTATAAATGTACCAGCTTGCACTGTTTTTATTTTTGTTAGTACCTGCAAGTGATATTCTATAATATTTTAGAATAAAAATATTTTATAACCAACATAGCCCTATTTCCTAAAATGCCAACAAATTAGTATACTTATTTAATCCACTGTGACACACACTAGGGAGTCACTAAGGATGAACATGTGTCAAGCATATCTAACCTTCTGCTAAAATAAGGAAAAACTTTTAGTTAAATCCCAGTTCCAAAATACACATCTGTTGTCAAACAGATGCCCTGTAAAACTGTGCAGCAATTCTTTGCATATGTATTTTTCAATTTATACAGTCCAGAATTAAGCAATATCACACGAGAGGGAGTGCTGTTGTGATGAATATCAGCTTGGCTGTGCCTCATGCCTACGATCGTATCACAACCACAACCTTGAATGTAAATTGCTTTTATACAACAGTTCAGAAAACACCATTTATTCTTGACAGATTATGATTTGGGCTGCATGGTGGTGTAGTGGTTAGCACTTTCGCCTTGCACCGTCAGGGTCCGCGTTCAATTTCCGGCCAGGCTTGATTCCCGTCTCCGTGCGAATGGAGTTTGCATGTTCTCCCTGTGCTTGGTGGGTTTCCTCCCGGCACTGGGTTATGGGTTTTGCTCCAGGCCCCTCGACCCTGAATACAGTATAAAGCGGTATAACGATGAGAGTGAGTGAGATTATGATTTGTTTGTTTTTGACATTGTTTGATTATGGTTTATTTCATGAGTTTTTTTGATCCGCCAATACGTCTCCTTCTGTGACTGGCGGAGCTCGAGTGTAATTAGCAATGGTGAAAGCAGTTAGGAGAGTAAAATATGGAGATAGTAAAGAGTTCTGCAAATCGTTTAAGTTAGTGTTTATATTTGCACTTATTCCACTTTAGAATATCAGCTCCATAAAGTTCTGGCTTCTGGGGTTGAAGCCCAAATAGCATGAAATGAAAAGCTAGTGTGCACAATCCATTGTCACACACATAGGAAATATGGCTCTTGATCAGGGGTTGGATAGCAAATTTTTAATTAAACCTTTATTTGTCACATATACATTACTACACAGTGAAATTCTTCCTTCGCATATCCCAGCATAACTGGGGTCAGAGCGCAGGGTCAGCCATGATACAGCACCCTGGAGCAGATAGGGTTAAGGGCCTAGTTCAAGGGTCCATCAATGGCAAACTGGTGGAGGTGACTGCCATCGAATTGCCAATCTTCCGATCAATAACGCAGTGCCTTAGCCCTCTGAGCTACCACTGTCCCAGGAGTTCTGGAATTCAGTCTTGTCTTATGAGCGAGTTTAGCTTTGTAGCCATAAATAGAAGAACACAGACGGTTCAGATGCAATCCGGAATGCCTTAGAAGCAGTTATTAAGGAGTCAAAGTGTTTAAGATGACATAAAATTATCAGATGTGTTTGTTTTCTGAAAGTGCTTCTGTGACTGGTTTTGTGGCATGTACAGTAGTTGCTCTCTCCTCATTACGGACCTACTGTACTTCCACACATGCTGCGACCAACAGTTAGTGTAATATGTATGATGTGGAGTGATAAATATAGTTAAACGTCCCAGTGATGTTACCATACATTATCACCACTCATGATATGCTGCTCATCCAATCAGGTTGCACATTCGGAAAGAACTATTGCAAAATATGGGTTTTAAAGTTTGGATAAAAGACAAAAAAAATCTCTTTGGTCTGTGGTTTAGTCATCATTTATCAAAAGATTTTGAAATCAGTCATTGTGACTGACTGATGGTGACATAATTGAATCTAAATTTTTTTTCCCTCATCTCAAGGAGACTCTGTGCATGCTGCCTCTCAGCTTTATACACATGCTCTCTTAATTTTCTGCACTATTTCAAAGGTGCATTCAAGTAAAATGCACCTGTTATATTTCTGAACATTCCTGGAACAATGCATTATAAAAAATGAATTCAGAAGTACCTGTAAAAACATCTACTTCAGTTCTACTTTAGTACAAGAGGGTAAAAACATTTTTTGTGAATACATTTCTATGGATTTTTATGTGGATGGCAAACAGAAATTACTGGTTCAGTACACTTCATTTGTCAATGGAATATGAGCGACACTAGAAAAGTTCAAATGTGTTTAAAAGTTCAAACACCGTATTTGGTGTATTTACTTTGTTTCCGCCCAATATTCTTACTTCAAAACAGCTTATTGTACATTTGGATTGATTCATATATATTGAAGCTCTGACCACGGATATTGTCCTCCAAAGAACACATCGCTGATTTCTAAGCCTCTCTGTCCTCCATACAAGATCACGATATGGCCTCCAGCAGCCTGGGAAATATACCACTTGTATTCTATTCACCATCGATGTATGTGTTCTTATGTGCAAACGTGTAGGCGAGTGCTTTTTTCTTCATGCCTGATGCACAAGCTTTGGATCATATCGTAGGCTGAACCCAGCACTGATAAGCTTGAAAAAAAAGATTTTTAAAGATTGAAAACCCCTGATATCTAAACCTGCAGTTATCATCCATTGATGGGAGGTAATTATGATGCCTGGAGTGTGCTTTGGGACCATTCATCTAACAGATGCCGCACAGGGAATACTCATCTAAATAAAAAGTGAAAGTCTGCCCTCTGAAGTTCAATGGCCTAATGATGGTAATCATAACAAAATTGCTAGTGATATAAGCTAAGCCTTAGGTCTGGTTTAATAATTTACCCTGGACGAGAGCAACATAGCTTAAATGCAGTAAAATGTAAACCTATGAATTTAAATGATATTTCAGGAATTTTATATCGTGCATCCAAAACGCCAAATTGTATTATGGGTATTCTGTACCTGCTAGGGTATATGTGTTGGATGATACCCTAATACTGTATATTGTGCATTTGTCTCGACTCTCCTGAATGGCACTGGGGGTTACACAGTGGGTAGTTCTGCCTCCTCACAGCTCCAGGGTCCCTGGTTTGATCCTGAGCTGAGATTACTACTGCAAATGTGACCAAGAAAAAAATGCTTATTGAAGATGAATGAATTAATAAATTAATGAACAAACAGACAAAGTAACTGATTGATTTATGTTGTGGGAATCCATGATTGCACCAGATATTTTCCACTACAGAAAGCTGAAAACGTTTCTGATCAGTAATCAACAAGGATATAAGTGTGATAAAAAATTTTACAAATAATAATAATAATAATAATAAACATTTAACTTACACTTTTGACCTGTGACTTTTAAATAACCGAATCTTTATCCAAAATTCAGTTTTAATATTAATCCTTTTAATGATCCTCCAATTAGTTCTCAGCTCAAGCCTGAACATGCTGATATCTTCTGAGGCTTTTTTTTTTTCACCTGCGGGTGCTTTAATCACAGCTGCGCCACTGCCAAATATGCTGTGCATTTACTGTGAAGCATATGTTGTGGTTTTAGGGTGGGATATCAGGATTAACATGTGGGGTGTGGTTGCCATAGTAACCACGGTACCTGATTTTACATGGCTTTCAAAACACTTTAAAGTCCAGATTCCATTAACTTGGGTGGCATCCAAGTCATTTCACACCGCACAAGTTTTAATACAGCTGGAAAAGAAAGCAGAAGTGCAGGCTTGTTTTTTTTTTTTTTTTTGTCTTTTTCTTATGCACAGGGCAGATGTGAGTATTTATATCCATGGGATAACAGTACTGGTTTACAGTGTCATCTGCTATGCTTTTTAGTGACAATCTTTTAAAGCTGATGTATACTTTGGACAAATGCACACTTAAAATGATACTTGGTAGAAGATTGACTGAAGACAGAATCATCAAAGTATACTGCATGATTCATTAAGGGAATATTCAAAGTGTTATAGATCCCACATCAAAACAGTTCAAAATGATTGTTTGTGGCACAACAATGATCTGATCAGCGCTATTACCAAAGTCACACAGTGAAATGAAATTAAAAACAAACTGAAGGTTCCATACAAGTTCTGATACTCATACAACATCTGGTGTGGACGAAAAATGTTGATGAGATCAAAAATATGTCATTGATTTTCTTATTATTTTTATCTTAAAATATTCTATATATATATATATATATTTGCTGTTACTTTCAGACCAAAGCCCCCTTGACTATTATTCAAACCAGGAATTATGGAATACAATTCGAATAATACTTGGGGCATAAGGCAGGACAGTCTGCCTTATGCCCCAAGTCCCCTGGGATGGGCTCCAGGCTTCCCACGAACCTGTACAGGATGAGTGGTATAGAGAATGACTGAGAGTATATGTATAGAGCTTTAATTATCTACAGAGCAGGTATGATAAAATATTCATTGTAAGAGTGCCAATCATTTTCTTCGCTGTTCCGTAGTGGGGGAATAATCATTATTTGAATGCATTTGTATTTAAAACAAAAAAAAGAAAAGAAATGAATTTTAAATACAATAATAAGATCCTTTGTGTTTTTCACTTTCACTTCAGAGAAAAAAAATAAAAAACATAACTTGATTTATTTCACATTGTTCACTGCAAATCTAAGATGGAGCTATTGGAAACATCTGCATACTGTTTCTCTAATTCATGTTGTATTCGTAAGGCTTTCATCTGACTCACCCCTGCATCGCCTTCTGCTCATTTCCATGAAGAGTTTTCGGCATACGTCTGACATAAATCATATACAACATTTCATACAATAGGACCAAGGACTTTCATAGACGCGCAAATCCACTACAGTACGTTTCTTTGATCCTGCATCAATGTATCTTCCATTACCGCAGTCTTTCTTAATGAAACACCAATTTATTCAAGCCTGTGGTGTTGAAAGCAGAGCTACAGGAGCAATATTACTTGTAGCGATGTGCATGTGAAATTGTCATATAGGGCCGTGCGGTTCCCATCATCACAAGGCCTGTGATACATGCTGTGTAGAAAAGTGCACACTATTTCACCTCGCTCTCTACTCAGCCATCTCATACACAGTCTCCAGTGATTACCAGTCCCCGGCTCTCGACTCGGAGGTCTACGATCAATGCTGCCATCACTTCTCTCTGTCTAAAAGCAGCAGAGGCTGGAACTGCAGCCAAAAAAAACATATCAGTCTTACGGTTAGCTTTGTGTTGAATAATGTCGACGATTTAATGGCTTTACTCAAGTTGTCATATATTTTTATTTGGCTAAGTACTCTTTGGCAGACCTAGTTAACAGATTTTGTGTTTGGAGCAGGCACACGAGCCTTCATTACTTACTCTTAGAGAGGCAGCATCGGTTTGGAAATGGTTACTCTAATGTTGCTGCTGTCATGGTGAGGAATTAACCGGGAGCTTCAACCCAAGCTACTACTGAGAAAAGGCATTAATGTAGGTTTTCTTTTCTCTTTTTTTGCCATATAGCTCAGCTATACAGTACAAGAAATCATATCAACCATATATTCCATTAAAGTTGTGAACATTTTTACTCCCATAAACTTGCTTGTTTTTTTCCCCCCACTGCGAGTCATCGACTGCCAAAAGAGAAGCATTTGTTTTCTGAGCTTGGCTGTAAAAATAATTGCAGTGTGTTAGTTACATTGCCATATGCTGAGGTTATTCTTAAATCAACTTTTATTACATTAAACCTCTATGGACAACCTGTTCTTCTCAGAAACAAATAAAAAATATATATATGCTAAGCGTAATGCATATGAAATACTTATTTTCCTTTGCATGGTTATAAGCGTGGAATCGATATGTATATCATAATGTATAGATGCTACAGTACTGATGTTATTCGTTTCTTGTTAGAGTGTACTATGACTTTACTTTATGGTTTAATAGATTACTGCCAGTGATAACGATGATTATTTATTGGATCAGATGAAATCATTTGATCCTAAGTCCGATCCTGAGCTCGGCTTACTGTCAGCATGTTTTCCATGCGTCCACATGCCACTGAGTAGTTTGACTCCGAGGTGTGCCTTACGCTCTAAGCTCTTGATATTGGGTCCAGATCTGTCGAAATGAAGTCTTCCTGACAAATGAAGTCTTCACTGATTGTACAAGAAATAATATGTTGGATATTTTAAAGAATCACAGGTTCAAAAATATGACGAAATAACATTATAGTTGTCGGCATGGTGGTGTAATGGCTAGCACTGTTGCCTTGCACCTCCAGAGTCTGGGTTCGATTCCCGTCCCTGTGTGCATGGAGTTTGCATGTTCTCCCCGTTGCTTGGTGGGTTTCCTTCAGGGTACTCTGGTTACCTCCCACAGTCCAAAGACCTGCTTAGGCTAATTGGCATTCCCATAATGTGTGAATGAGTGAGAGTATGTGTGTGTGCGATGGACTGGCACCCTGTCCAGGGTATACCCCGCCTCATGCCCTAAGCCTCCTGGGATAGGCTCCAGGCCCCCATGACCCTGAATACACGATAAAGCGGTATAGATTATGAGTGAGTCAGGTTCAAAAATATGACAAAATAACATTATAGTTGTCGCACAGTGGTGTAGTGGTTAGCACTGTTGCCTTGCACCTCCAGGGTCTGGGTTCGATTCCCGGCCAGGTTCGATTCCCGTCCCTGTGTGCATGGAGTTTGCATGTTCTCCCCGTGCTTGCTGGCTTTCCTCTTCCAGTCCAAAGACCTGCAGATTAGGTTAAATAGTGACCCTGAATACAGGATAAAGCGGTATAGGTGATGAGTGAGTGAACATTAAAGTTTTGATTTACAACAGCAAAGCAACCAGCATTGCAGATGACTCCTTTGACCTCTTTCAAGGAATTTTCACCCTTCTACTATCTGGCAGAAGGTACGAGAACTCACTGTCCTCACTTGATGCACACTGTCCTGCGTATTTATTATCCTGTATGTGTTGTCTTCTCACACTGTCATGTGTGTCTACTTTATGTAGTCCTGTGTGTTGTGCCACTGTACTGTCGTGTGTTAAAACATAGTCCTGAGGAAGCCACATTTCATTCAGATGCATACAGGTTATATAGAGGAATGACAAAAATGAAAAATAATAATGATAAAAACCTGACTTGACAGTTTGTATTGCTACACATGACTTTCTTCCACTGTCTACACTGCTTATCCAGTGCAGGGTTGCAGATGGGTAGGGGGTTATATTTGTGGACATTGTCACAAAGCAGCCTTACGGAAAAATAAAAAAAAACTCAGGATATACAGTACATTTAATCATTTCAGAAATGTGAGGATTTAGAAATGTATAGTCATATATTATATACAGTGCTGCTTGAAAGTATGTGAACCCCTCGAGCAGTTTAGATGTTTCTGTTGTTTTACCATGATTTTCTTATTTTATCATCACCGTTTTTAATGTATGAATTCTCGATTCCCGTCTCTGTGTGCATGGAGTTTGCATGTTCTCCCCGTGCTTGGTGGGTTTCCTCCGGGTACTCCGGTTTCCTCCCACAGTCCAATGTGGCTTCCCAAATTGTCTGTAGTGTGTGAATGAGTGAGTGTCTGTGCCCTGCGATGGATTGGCACCCTGCCATGTGCCCTAAGTCTCCTGGGATAGGCTCCTGGCCCCCCATGACCCTGAATACAGGATTAAGCGGTATAGATGATGATGATGAGTGAGTGAGTGAGATATGTTTATCAGTTGCATGTACTTGTTTAGTGGGACTTGTGTAAGTAGCCCATAAACTACATGAAACATGGACTTAGTGTATGTGCAAAAGTAAGTGAACCCCCAGCTGCACTGGTTAAATCAAGCAGGTAACAGACTCAGGTGAAACACATTTGGGTGCTTAATTAATCATTTAAGCAGACCAATGAAATGAGACATCCTTGGGAAAGGGTTCTGCCTGCACTAATTAAAAGAGAGAAGAAACCAACCAAACCACTGTGATCGCATACAAATCAACAATGCCAAGAGCAAAGGAGATATCCGAGGACATGAAGAAGAGGGTAGTGACGGCCCATCAGTCTGGAAAGGGCTATAAGATCAGCTCCAAAAGATTCCAGCTTCATCCAAACACTGTACGAAAGATAATTTACAAATGGAGGGCCCTGAACATGATAGCAACTTTGCCTAGAAGTGGACGCCCAGCAAAAATATCACCCAGAAGCACCAGAAAAATAATAAATCAGGCCAACCCACCATCACCTCATGAGAATTGCAGACCTCTCTGGCAGCATCTGGGACAAATGTGCATAGGTCTACAATCAGATGAAAATTGAATAGCCATGACATTCATGGGAGGATTGCTAGAAGGAAGCCTCTGCTCTCAGAAAAGAACAAAGCTTCCCATTTTAACTTCGCCAGAGAGCTCCATTATCTGGACAGACGAGTCCAAAATAGAATTATTTGGTCACAATCAAAACCGACATGTTTGGAGAAAAGCCAACACGGCATATGAAGAAAAGAACCTCCTTCCAACCGTGTGGTGGTGGAAATGTGAAGGTCTGGGGCTGCTTTTCTGCTTCTGGACCTGGACGACTCCACATTATCCAAAGCACCATGAATTCTTTGGCATATCAACAAATTCTTGACCAGAATCTCCTGCCATCAGTCAGGGAGTTGAAGCTGGGACAAAAATGGATTATGCAAGAGGACAATGACCCAAAGTATTCCAGCAAAACTACAAATGAATAGCTTCAGCGAAAGAGGATTCGCACTCTGGATTGGCCAAGTCAAAGTCCGTACCTTAACCCGATTGAAATGTTGTGGCGAGACCTGGGGAAGTTGGTACACGCCAGATGTCCTTTCAACTCTCAACTGGCTGAGTTCTGCAAGGAGGAGTGGGCACAAATTTTCAAGCAGCACTGTGTATATATACCAATTTGTCCCTAATAAGAAGAGGCTGGTGGGGAAGAAAAACTCCCTGAGACGACATGAGGAAGAACCTTTTGACATGAGGAGAGAAACCACGTTTTCGTGGTAACCATATGTCCACTGATGGACACTTGGGTGTGTGGAGGAAACCCACCAAGCACAGGAAGAACATGCAAACTCCACACACAGAAACTCGCGGCGGCGATCGAATCCTCGACCCTGGAAATGAGCGACACTGCTAAACACTGCTATCCATGCTGCCTTCATAGTGAAACTGTTTGTATGAAATGCAGTCCAAGGCCATATAAGCCATATTCAGGGATTTTAAGTAGAACGTTTCTCAGGTGGTATCATACTTATCTATAAGCAGACCATATGGGGTCATCCTCAACAGCAGTGAGGAGTGGTCTCCATGTGAACTCCAACGATAAGTGGGGCACAAGGATAGATCAGGCAGTTCCAGAGAGCAGAGGGAGTCACGATCACTAGTAACTCAGGAGTGCCAAAATAAGTAGGATTAGTTTAAACTTCATGTGTTGTGATTGTGGGAGGAAACCAGCACACCTGGAAGAAACCCACAAAGTACAGAGAGAACAAACAAAGTACATATGAAATGGAAGAGTATTATTAACAGTATTGGTGTCTGTGTACTGTATGTGTGTGTGTTTGTGTATGGACGGGTTGCCTTCAGGGTTGTGGGTTCAAATCTCATCTCCTTGTTTGGTGGACATCTCACATAGACTTTAAATTCAGATTGAATTTTCAATTTGAATTTAACGTCCATGTTAGATGCCCACCTAAATGAGATTTGACCCCACAACCTGAATTTGTAGTCCATGTGAGATGTTCACCGGGGATAAAATTCAAACACACAACCTAAATTTGAAGTCCCTGTGAGATGACCACTGGAGATAAGAATCTAAATTTTTAAAAAATATTTTTTTTATTTGTATAGAGCTTTTAACAATGGTCATTGTTTTCAGTATCTCGTCTCATGGAATCTTGTCTTGTGAGATTTGTACCCACAACCTGAATTTGAAGTCCATGTGAGATGTCCACTGAAGATAAAATTTGAAACCACAACTTGAATTCAAAGGCCATGTGAGATGTTCACCGGGACAGGATTCGAACAACCTGAAATTTATCTAAATTTTACCCGAGTCTATTTAAGAATTCCTTGTGAAATTTGAACCTGCAACCTGAATTTGAACGCCATGTGAGATGTCAGACAGAGATGAGATTCGAACCCACAATTTGAAGTTGAAGTCCACTCCAGATGTCTATTGGAGATGAGATTCGAACCCACAACCTGGCTTAAAGGCCATGTGAGCTGTCCACCAGAGACAAGATTCAAACCTGCTACCTGAATTTGAAGTGCATGTGAGATTTCCACTGAAGATGAGATTTGAACCCAAAATCTGAATTTGAAGTTCATGCGAGATGTCCACTGAAAATGAGATTTGAACCCACAACCTGAATTTGAAGTCCATGTGAGACGCCAGACAGACATGTCCATGTCCAATTTGGACATGTCCAATTTGAAGTCCATGTGAGATGTCAGACAGATATGTTTGATTTCTGCTGGATGTGGGATGTTGAATGTGGGATGTCTGCCGGAGATGAAATTTTAACCCTCAACCTGAATTTGAAGTCATACGAGATGTCCCCAGGAGATGAGATTCGAACCAGCAACCTCAATTTGACATCCATGTGAGATGTCCCCTGGAGATGAGATTCGAACCTGCAGTCTGAATTCAAAGTCCATGTGAGATGTTCACTGGAGACGAGATTCAAACCCATAACCCTGGGTCAACCCCCCCCCCCCCACACATATACGGACAGATATCATTAGGGTTAATAGTTAGCACTACTCTTCTTTTCTAGATCCCACTGATGGTTCATTTTTATTTGGGGATGAACGGACACAGGTTAATGCTAGTCTATAGTGGAGGGCATTTAACAGTTTTGCATTAGGACCCAATGAGGATATAAAGGCATCCTATATAATCCATATCGCCTTCTCCCTGCGGGCTCTTAGTCTTTCATTGCATCTCTCTCTCTCTCTCTCTCACACACACACACACACACACACACACACACACACACACATCCCCCCTCCCCCCCTCCCCTCTCTCCCCCCTCCGCTTTGTATTGGAACATCCGGGTCTTTCCCACTGGCTCGGCGCCGCTCCGCTCTCCCCGCAGCAGCAGAAGCCATTTTGGACTCAGTTCAGTTTCTCCGCATGTCAACACGGGACCGCGTCCGTCAGCACGGGGGAGAGAAGCACACAGACCGAGCGGAGAGCGTCAGCAAGCGCGTCACTTCTTTATTTCTTTTTTTTTTCGTTTTCTTTCTTTCCTTTTTTTCCCCTCTCGGTAGACTGCTTTGTGTGCGCGTTCAGTGCGCGTGAGTCGCGCGTGCTCCCCATGGATGTGTCCGTGTTCTGAAGTTAACCGCGAGCGAGCTCGTGCGCTGCTGCTTCTTTGGGCTCGCGCACTGTGTGCAGGCAGTCAGGCAGGCAGGCCGCTTTGGTCTCTGTGCTGGCTGTGTGTGTGTCTTTGTCTTAGTGTGTATGTGTGTTTTTTGGCCCCTCTGGTCAGTGTTTAAATGTTCCAAACGGAGGGGAGATTAAAAAGGGCAAAATCCGCTGCGCTGCTGTTTCAATAAGAGGAATATGACCGCTTCCTGGCTGACTTTTGCACTTCTTTTGGGAACTTTTGGTGCAGGTAAGGCATGCATTTTCCCCCTACTTTATTTGTCTGCACTCATGCATGAATGCATACTGGTTCCAAACAAGTGATGTAGCGCGGAGATGTATCTTATCGAGGTTACAAATGTGATTTTCGTGTTTCGTGCACGTCAGGGCTTTCTCAGTGATATCAACCATAGCGAAGGGCTTTATTGAACAGTTTACATTTGTGCCAAATGTGCCCTTGCGCTATAACCCCCTTATGTCGCTGTCAGTTTATAAATGCGTGATCAAGCGTGACACAGAGCGGATCAATGAGTTGCTCAATCTGGTCTCTGCAGAGTGTGATAAAGTAAATGAGCCTGTGTGCTTAGGGCTATGTGTGTGCGCGCGCGCGTGCATGTAGGAATAGGTTAACAATAAATCGTCCTTCCATTACTGACCATGTGGGCTTGTGCATTTATTTATTTTCAAGTTGAACTGGATCCCAAATTGCCCACTTTCCTATTGCACTAAACACGCTTCATATATTACACAAAAACAGAAATGCAATGTAATGTAATCTTATGGCTTATTGCACATTACTGTTAATCTGTAGTCTAATAGGTCTGCGTAATGCTTCTACGTTTATGTTTCTCTCCAGCATTCTAAGTATTAAGCTGTGATTGTACATAATCAGGGAAGGACTTAATGGTTAATTGCAGCACGTGCGAATCAGAGCCTTGAAACACACTCATGCATGCTCGTCCATGAGTCACTTTGTGCTATTTATTTTGGAAACTGAGCCAAGTAGTTTTTGCACGCTTAAAAATAAGTAATATTAAGTCTTTAATATCTGCTTTCTTCATATGAGAGTGTAATGGGCTTGCACAACATTTTATCTCCAGGAAATATCCAC
>JAAGKR010000289.1:2367-107815 GCA_011419295.1 Clarias macrocephalus
ACCCCCCCCCCCCCCCCCCCCCCCCCCCCCCCGCAAAAAAAACATCCATCCGACTGGACACCGAGTGCATGAGTCAGGACGATGTTTAACTCGGTCAACCTGAGCAACTTCTGCTCCCAGACGCGAAAAGACAGAAGTACCGATTTCGGGGACCGGACGGGCTGCGGCTCGAGCCTCTACCTCCCCAACTGTGCCTACTACGTGCCCGAGTTTTCTTCCTCTTCCTCTGCCGTGTCGTCGTTCCTGCCGCAGGCTTCCTCGCGTCAGATCGCTTATCCGTACCCCACAAGTCTGTCTCACGTGCAGCCAGTCCGGGACGTGTCGTATGGGCTGGATCCGTCGACCAAGTGGCACCACAGAGGGAGCTACGCGCCGTGCTACGCGGCAGAAGAATGTCTTCCGCCATCGTCCTCCATGACGGAAATGCTGATGAAGAACGAAAGCGTCTATAACAACCACCACCATCACCACCATCATCATCATCATCCTCATCATCATCACCTTCATCAACAAGCGGGCACGAGCTTTTACCCAGCCACGGGAAAAAACAACAACGTTCTTCCGCAAGGTTTTGATCGTTTTTTCGAGGGTGCCTACGTAGGCGCCGTAGAGGACTGCGTGCAAAAAGAAGAAGACGTCAGTAAACCAGATCCGGTGGTGCGTACCGACCCAGAAAAAGACCACCAGCGCGAGGAGGAGGATGAAGAGGATGAGCATGCTACCGCGACGTCGGGTTCTTCGGCGGCGCCGGCGAAAGACGACGTCGCCTGCAAAAGCGAACACTCCAGTACGTATCCGGTAGCTGTAATGAGAAAGGAGAGAGAAAATAAAAAGGGTGAAGGGCTCGAGCCCTGCGTTTCGCCGGGCAGATTTTACGTGCAGTTTTATAAGCATTCAAAGGATTTTATTATAACCTACAAAACCTATTTCTTGCAACAAGAAGAATTTTACGACAAGGAAAGGGCTTTGAAAAGAAATAAACGATATGTTACACACGAGCGTAGCTAGGTCTATGTGAGTCTGTGAAATTTTAAGAGCGGGCTGTTGTGACAAATGTTAACTTTGATCATGAACTTGTGCTATAGACGTTTAAAGGGGATTTTAAAGGAGACATGGAGAGTAAAGGCAATTGAGCAGAACAGTGCTATTTAAACCTACAAGCAGTATAAGCTCGGTAATTGTGTTTAAGCTGTTGAAGGTGGTTTCACACTTCATGTTGATCTTCCACTTGGAAGTGTAGTTCATTTAACATTCTCTTCTTCAATAGTTTTAGAGCTGTCTCATATCATTCAAATACAGTGCTTTAAAATAATACAAAATAAAGATGTATAAATAAGTATATCCGAGCGTTTCTCATTATCCGAGAAAGTGTAAACCTTTCGAGAAATTTCACCTTTTTTATTGCCAATACAGACGTACAGTATTAACAAAGTCAATGTGATGCAAAACACATACTGTTCCCGACTGAGCTTTGTACTTTCTTGCAGTGATGTGGGTATATGTTTTTTTTCTGTCCGGTTACAGTATATTTGACGGGATTTTATTCCACTGAAGTGGTGAACAATAAATAATAAATCAAAGCAAAATGTTCTTTTTAGTTTGTAAACATGGATTAAAGGGTAACGTTATATAGCACGTGTTGATGTTTTGAACAGAATAGGAAACCTGGGTACATAATGTTCAGCAAATAAATTTGTCTAGAAATCATGTTTATTGACCTTCTCCAATCACTTTTCGGAAGACTTGCAAAAATATCTTTTGTTTACATATTGCTGTATTTGCTCGTAGGAAATAACAGAATGGGAATGCAAAGGCCATTTTTGTTATTTACTTGGTTATATTTATTTATTTATTTATTTATTTTCTATTTTCCTCTATCCTACATTTAAAGGTGCCACTCGGACGCGGAAGAAGCGATGTCCTTACACCAAGTTTCAAATCCGGGAGCTCGAACGCGAGTTCTTCTTTAATGTTTACATCAATAAAGAGAAGCGGCTGCAGCTTTCGCGTATGCTGAACCTCACCGACCGACAGGTGAAAATCTGGTTCCAAAACCGGAGAATGAAAGAGAAGAAATTGAGCCGAGATCGTCTGCAATACTTTTCCGGTAACCCTCTTTTGTGAACTGTGTTTTTCTTTTCTCATATACCGGAAATTAAAATAATTCCTAAAATATAAAAGGCAAAGTTGAATCATAATGAAAAAGAGCCTCATGAACACGTGCATACCAAATGTTGGAACTTTTATGGACACATTACATGTTTTCCCCCAAACATGTCTTGTTTTATAATACATCAAACTTAAGCATAAATGATGTTTAGAGAGTCAAATCTAAGGAAAGCCATTTTCAACATGTAAGACACTTTTTCCAATAAAGAATTGGGTTTTAATGGAGCTTTCCATAAACTATAAACATTTTATTCTAATTTGTCCTTGGCTTATTGTAATAGACGTATCGAAAAAGTTGTAATTGTCTTTATAATTATTATTATTATTATTATTATTATTATTATTATTATTATTATTACACACTTGAATCGTCTAGACTCTTTATTTACAGGAAAATGTCAACTTTTGAGACTATGCAATATTATTAATCACCATGTGTTATTACATGCTGTAAATATGTATTTTGTTTTTGTTTTTCTCTTTAAAATTCTTTTTCATTTTCATTATTCAAAAAACCTGGAACGGTCTCCAGAATGTCTCCAGAAGGCTGCAAGGTTTCTATTTCAACACCATTGTAAGCTGTTGTCTATGATAGCTGTTTACATGTAACGCGGTGAAAAGGGGATGAAACGTTAAATATATGCATATGCAAAGTTAAGAATATAATTTTTAAAAACGCACCCACACCTAAAGATTTCGTTTAGCTCCTTAATAACGGAGCAAAACTGTTTAATGCATGCCTAAACATGGAAAAGAACACAGCACGATTCATACGAGACAATAATACTAAATAAAAAAAAATGTTGAAATACAAGCAACTGTGAAATAAAGGGAGTGACGCAACTGTGGACATGTAACGTCAACAGCAATATGCAGTAGTTCCTAAACAAACTTATTCAGAAACCATCACATTTTTAGATTTGATTTTAAAAGCAAATGACCATTAAAACCATTACACCCTGTAATTGAAAAATCATAGAGCATTTCCCCTCGCAAATCAAGCTTTTCGTTAAAATAAAACCGTCTACAGCCAGGTATTACTTGATTTCTAATTTGTCGTATTGTCGCAGGCAAACAGTTCATCTTATTCATTTTTAGTTTGACGAAATGTCAGCAAAGAGTTAAGAGGAAAGGATTTGTTTTCATTCAGTCCAGGTATTACCCTCATATAGCTTGAAGAAAACACGTGTGTGTGTGTGTGTGTGTGTGTGTGTGTGTGTGTGTGTGTGTGTGTGTGTGTGTGTGTGTGTGTAAAAGGCTAGAAGCGAGGCTAGAAGAGAAGCGGGTGGGCACTAAAAGAAACTACCAGCGGTCATTTGAAAACACGTCCAGTCTAGACAACGTCGTAAATGCACCGGCACTAAATTGTATTTTTTCTCTTAATTGCACCTTCTGCTCAGAGGAGTGAGATTTCTTCCACCGTAAAAGAAAAAAGACACCATCCTATAGCATAAGACTAAGAAAACTATCGACATTTTCAATACTTATTTAAATACTGTATTAATCAAAAAGCTAATTGAGAGACGGCCATTTGTATTGTCATTATGTATTGTAATTATTTTACACCTAAAGCTATTTAATGGTTTTGGCTTTTGCCAGAAAACAATGTGGTGGTGAAGTACTCATCTCTCAGAGCCGCGCGCGCGTGTGTGCGTGTGATTGTGTGTCTGTGTGTGTGCGCGTGTGTGTGTGTTTTCACCACATGTTCATCTCTATTGGCATTATCTTTGGTTGAGACAGGTCGTAATATTTTTGATGGTTGTCAAACTTATCTATTGGGTTATTTGGTTTCGATTGCTTATATTTAATGGGAAATGTGGCGTATGTGGCCAATATGCTCAAGGTTCACGCTATTTCATTATACCAAATTACCTTTGAACTTCCGTGAAGTCAAGGCCAGCACCTTTAACCCCGTGCCATAAAGCGCCAACTGAAGCACCTCTGTTGGTGCAGAATGGGAGAAAGTCCAATAATGCAAATAAGTAAAACACGGAAGAGAGATGCCTTATAACAAAGAAGTAGAAACGGGCCAGTTATGTCCTACTGTAAGTCCGTGTAATCATCTGTGCCTAATTTTAAACTCAAGGAACAGTTAATACGTCCAATTAGTTTAACAAATTCGAATGTGAAATACATAGTCCAGTTTTCATAATGGTATCTCATAATACAGAAGATAGTTAAATAATTCTTAATTAGCCAGAAATTGAAACTAGCAAAGCCCATTAGCAACACCCGATAAACATTATATTTGTTTTGCTTGAAATTTAAATATTCACAATTTTTTAACATGCCCCAAATATGTTCCATGGAAGCCTATTTATTCCTAATTCAGCAAAAAATAAATAAATAAATAAAAATCAAGATCTTCAACGTGTTCACTAAATGCTTATGGCCTGCTACAAACCTAGGAAAGAACGCATTTAAAGTTGTGGAGTAAAATTTTAAATAAATATGACAAAGTACTTTCTCATGCTTTCTCATGTTTGATATAGCTCTGTTACAGAGTGACTATATTACATGTTAAGCCAAAAGAACATTTGCACTGGATGGAAACCTCTAGATCTGTACTGACGTGCACACATTTGAAGTCTGCCAACGGTGAGACACAAAATAAGGGCACCACATTTAAATAAAAAGTATTCAAAATCCTGGGGCCCCATGGACCAAATGGTAAGAGCCTGGCTTCAAATTCCCACAGAGACTGTGAAATAGCTTATTGCACATCTGGCTAACATTCATCTGAGGTACATGGATCATGTATCAACTTCGAATAAAGCCATCACCATGAAGTTAAAGGAAAAAGAAGAGTGGATTACAACATGATTGTTTACATGTATTTATTATAATAATGTTAGTGATTTTTGGATTCCTTGGATCCTCTGAGATCTTAGATGAAAGTAGAAAAGAAAATGAAACAATGCCATAATGGAAAGTATGAAAAGGACAGAAAGTCAAACGTTTGGTATGATAAATATTTGTGCATGATAAATGTTGCATGTGTAAATGAGTGAATAGAGGAAAAGAAAAATTTCAGACTTACTCTGTCCCCTGCTGAGGTGCTTTAGCCCTTTCAAAATTGTATACTCTTTCTTCGCATCAGGTTGCCAGGGCTTTTTTTTAATTCCCACCTCCTATTTGATGCTGCTATAAAGCAGACATGTCCGTATAGAGTTGCACCAACTGTTCTTAAGATCTTAAGTTAAAACCTAAATATCACAGTTGGTGCTTAGTAACGACTAGTTTACTTGTTACTAACTGCCTACTAAATCTGTTTGTGCCATATGTTCTTAATACCAGACTTATTTAGTAACTTGGTGACAGCACCTTTACTAGTTGTGGGCAGTTGTGTTAAATTATTTACTGAACAACAAGAGCATGTTGAAGTTTTTAAACATGTTTTTGGGATAGGAAATAGGGGCAAAATAATATAATATAAATCATCAAATGCACATATAAAAAAAAAGACTGAGACAGTTTATAGTCTCAGTAGCCCCATGAGAAAATGTTTAAATGTTTCTTGTAGGTGTGTTTAAGCATTAGAAAAGAGTAGAGAACCCCTAGTTTGTTAAATTTGCAGATTATCTGGTAATATATCACACAATGATATTGTGTTCAGACTTCTCATAATGTGATTTGGGGTCAAGACTGGAGTAACTTTGCTTATTTTAATAGTAATAGCTGTGCCTCCACAGAGTCCCACTCTTTCTTCAGGTGCTTTAAAAACGGGTTAACAGGAAGTAAAGTTGTCCATGCATGAGTTTATTTATTTATTTATTTTAGTGGAGAGTTAATGTTTTACAACATAAGCCTTGGGATAAGCATAAGTTATGTTTTTCTTTTCCTGTGGCAACTAAAGTGGTTCTCAGCTCTGGTCTTTCACCAGTCAAGGATATTTGTTGTTTATCCTGCTCTAGCACTGCCAGTACAACTGCTCTGCTAATAAACAGGCCTTTCTCAGACAGATTGTGTGCATGTTAGTACAGGTGAGAAACATTGCAAATTAGATTGAAGGTTTAGATCAGAATATACAAATATTACTTTGTGCTTTGCATTTTGATATTGATATGTAGCCAGCATTATAACTGACTATAGATTATATAACCTTATTATTCTTCCGAAATCAAATTGAATTAGCTTCCCACATTAAATCAAATTATTTGTTAGGCCATCCTCATCAAGTCAGAGTAGGACATGGTTTGGATGGTCAGCTTTCCTTTCATTCCTTCCTTTCACTGTCCACTCTAAATCATTAAGGGCATGGATCATTTTTAACATTGAGGGATCCCACTTTTCATTTGTCTTGTTTAAATGGGCATCAGGTTAAGGGCCTTGCTCATCAGGTGAGTCAGGTGATTGAGCCCCACCACTGCTGAGTTGTCACACTGGGCCCGTAGGCAAGGCCCTTAACCTGATCCCACATCTTCTTTGAGATTTTTATAGAGGCATCAGGTTTAAGAACCTTGCCCAAGGGTCCAATGTGGTAACTCGACAGTGGTGGAACTGCCTAAGCCACCTCTGCACCTCTATCAAGACTGAAATATCTATAGAAACAGAATATAAAAATAAAATAAAATAATAAAAATAAACATTTCCCTTAGATAATACCATTATTGTTACACGTCAGTTAATTTGTATATGATACACACTGATTAAACTGTTATTCCTTAGCAAATATTTAGTTTGAATTGGATAGACACGTCGCGATGTCGTGCTACTTGAGAACTCCCGGAAGAGGAGGAGCCTTTAAAAAAATTTCCATGAGTAACAGCTCGTTCTTGAGCCCTTCGAGTGAGATTAGGCTACTTTCACCATGCCTGATATACGAGGTTTTGTGTGCTTCTGTCATGCTAAGCAGGATCTGCTTTTGAGGTGGGGGCGCGCGAGGACAAAAGGACAACACCGAGATTTAACATCAAGAAATACCAACAAATTCGATGAACACCACCTTCGATGAACTACACCTACATGTATTAATGTTTTATTGTAATTTGATCGCCTTTGTAAGTAAACCTAAAGCTATCTGAACTCGTGTAATGTCACAACTGTTTTGAAGCTAAAATGTCAACAAAATTATTTAAGAGGATTGCCGAGCTTATGCAAAATTGCGATTGCCGATATTAAATCATTGTTTTTTTTTATATCAAGGGCCTAATGCACATAATTGCATGTATCGTCTGTTGTCATTTATGTCCAGGAAAAATATTTTGACATATTGATAGGAAACGGGAGGAAAAACAACAACAATGTGAATTTGACATGAAATAGCGGTTCTAATAGGCAATAATAATCGCTTTTTATTGCGATTGCATTACGTATTAAGCTAAAGTAGAATGTTTCATGTATTTCATTGTAAATCAAAGTACAAATTTTGGATGGACATAGTAAAATTTGTGTTTTGATGTTTGCGGTCAGTATAATTTTCAATTTCTTGTAAATATTACACTTCATTAAAATGTGTTGTGAAAATCGATGGTGTTGCATTGCATAAAACATTTTTTCTTTTGATTCGTTTAGTAGTCGGTTTGCGGAAACCTTTAAATTAGAAATGAATCAGAACCTCCACTAAATTTATTTTAATTATATATTTGCGACAACATTACAATGGGCAGAAAAATCTGAAATATTATGAATTATTTTTACATGGTGCCACTACATGAGTATATTGTGAGCATTTTAAACGCTCTGCTTTTCTGAAATTTAGTAGCTTAATTTTCACAAATAATTTTGCACGTAAGGCCTGTAATAACATCGATATTTGGAGCATTAGTACTGCTTAAAAACTAGTGTTCAAGACTCGGATGTAATTTCACCTCCTCTGTAAAAATTAGCTGCGTGTGAAGAGGGAGCGCTATTTTAACCGCATGTTCGAACTCGAATAAACAACACGAACATTCTGTGCCAAGTGCGGAGTAGGAAGGCAATTCAAGGACATAAAGCCATGAAGCAGGAGTCACAACCGGTGTTAGTGACCTTCACTGGTCGAAAATCAGAAAATCTGTAGACCCAGTTCTCTCTCTCTCTCTCTCTCTCTCTCTCTCTCTCTCACACGTGTGTGTGTGTGTGTGTGTGTGTGTGTGTGTGTGTGTGTGTGAGAGAGAGAGAGAGAGAGAGAGAGAGAGAGAGAGAGAGAGAGAGAGAGAGATGTCTTCAATTATCCAGTTCAATTAGTAAAAATAGATACATCAACACTTGGTTGCACTTGTTACAGTACTTAAATATTGTAGAATTTATACAATGTAACAATATGATCTATGGAATTATTTCATGTCGTTTCTTTAGGATCGTTTGTAATTACAACTCGCAGCCACCACGATGGCGCTCTTACTCCGTATAGGATGTAGAAAATATCTCCACCTTCAGTCCCTGGCCACTATGTTCAGTGATAGTGTGTAGGTCCTGATCTATAATTCATGCGATGAACGGTGATTGCGAAAAGCTGATTACTCTTCATAAAATCTTGTAGACAGTTTGTATTGAATATGCATTTTTCTAGAATCGACGAAGAACCTGGTGCTCAGATAAACTGCTTCAAAAACAATTAAAGAAACAGTTAAACAAAGAACAATTAAACTGTTGAATGAACATACACCCGTTCTCTCTACTTACATTTGCAGCTCATTTCGTTGGTTTTATATCGGAAGAACTTTTGACACCTATGACAGTTTTCTTGATTCTGGCGCCTGCGATTTCAGGCACCCCGTTTAACCTTTTAGTCACGTGGGACTGAAAGGGGCTAAAAGAAATCCAAGGTTATTCGTTGCCTTACCAAGTAATATGTCTAATCAGAAATTTTTCAAATTTTTCACTGTGCTTTTACATATTTCCATTAATTAAAAAATAATTTTTTTCTACAACATTTGTACAGTTGTAGAAAATAACAGTTTCAATATGTATCTGTAACAACTTTGAGAAGCGTATCATGCATTTTATATTCTGTATGCCATTTCATTTATTTATTTGGAGTTGCTTTTCATTATATATCACATAGGCAATGAAATTTGTCCCCATCTATTTTAGAAATTTAAAAGCTTTCTCAGTATAATCATCATCGTCATATTATAATTATCGGCCTATTAGAATGAATAAATGTAGCAATAGGAATTCAAAATCACGAATAATATATTTTTGTTCTCCACTATATTTGTATAAAAACTGAAATTTTTCATTCTTTTCTCACCTCGTGTTACTCTAAAATATTTTCAAATGAAAGTGGCTATGTGTGCCTTATTGGGGAACCCCTAAGACCCCCAAACCCACCACGTGTATCTTTACCAAAAAAATTCCTCGAGGAGCATACCAAAACTCTTAGCTGCCCAATATACAGTTAGCTCCTGTTTTTATGTTCTTAGTACTTTCTAGGAGAAAACAGTTTGTATCACGAGAAGTTAATGATGTGCGCTTATGGATATACTCCATATAAAACATATGGAGTATGTACTCTGTTCTCGGTATGAATCAGAGCCTTTCTCACATTCAAGGTAACTAAATTTCCTGTTAATAAGAGAATTCAAATGGCACTGCATTACCGTGTGCAATTTCTATTAAGGATAGGAATGGAATGCATCAAACGGATCTTTAATCTATTTTTATCTTTAAATGCTCTAAGCCTATAGAGCCATTTTATAGCTATAGCAAGTAACAGACGTGGCAAATAAAATCGAACAAATTTTAAGTACTTTTCGTATATATGCACTTGAGTATGCACTTATAGCTGAGTATTTCCTGTAGGTAATACTGTTTCCTTTTACTACCTTTTTAATTAAAAAAAATTATGATCACACATAAGTGCATTGATTTTCTAATATAAAAATAAGCGTTTATGGTGTTACTCACAGACTAAATTAATGTGGAAAGTACGGGAGCAAAACAATTCCACCAACCCTAGTTTTCAGGAATGACTGGCAGGTCTTTATGAAAGCTCCGATTGGTTGGCGCATCGAAGTGATTGGTGGTTACCTAGGCAACGGATACCGCCCACCTGGTTTCTGGGCTGCGAATCCTTCTGGTCCCTTTTTCAAGCGTCTCGAGCGGGCGTACTTGTTAAGGTAAGATTAGAAATTATATAGATAACTAGCTAACACACTGAACAAGAGAGTTGTGAACTCTTAGACGTTTGGTTTGTGTTTCATGCCAATAATACTTTCGTTTTTGTTTTTTGTTTTTTTAACAATTAGCCTATAATGCTTTGGCACGTACTTTACACGTATTTTATTCCGAATCCTTGCAGCATGCCCATGTATAACTAAGTAGACTACTTGCATTATACAGGGTAGCAATGATAGCAACTATCTAGTATAATTAATAAAGGACGTTAACGATGCTGTTCGCCATTTGTTTAATTAATGTCAAATCTTATCGCTATCGACAAGTCATGGCACCATGTCCAGGCCTTCTTCTATTAACTTCAGTAACTTAATGATCTCTCAGTTATAATTTTTCATGTGCCTTTGTGAAAGAAACACATTTATCTGAGGTATTTTTTTATTCAAGACATATTGCCAGTCATTACAGCATAAGTTATTTGAACCTGAAGTCATTAATTTTTTTAAATAAAGTTAATCAATAATTTATTTCAGCATCTGAAAAGATACAGCCTCTTTGAAAGAAAACTACCAGCAGTGCAGAGCGACACTGCACTGTTTTAAAGTAGTCTATTCTTTATCTATAAAACTCACCAACGTTAAAGGATATTCATTCTTGCTGTAATGTCATTTGTCTAAAAACTTATATAGTGTTCATTCCTCTCTTTCTAGCCATGTCTAAACCATCTATTTAAATAATTTATATAACCTGTGTTAAATTAGTTTAATACATTTACATTTTATCTCTTGTAATGCCTACACGTTTTCATGAACTTGTAATAAAATTTGGACAAAGCTAAAGAATTATAAATTTTTTTGTTCATTATTAAATTCTACTTTTATTCTAGTTTTAAAAAATACTGAACATTTTATATTTCTCCAAAATACAAATCTCTACTAGACTGGCACATTGATGTTAGCAACAGCATTAATTTAAGTTGTGTTTAAAATACTTAAAATACTATGTATCAGTAACTCGGTTTTATAGAGATCCCAAAAAATCTGGGTGGAATATTTGTACTTTAAATACAAAAAGTAAATGTTTCGCATATACTTAGTACTTCTAGTTGAGTAAATTTGAAGTGGTACATTTTGGGAGCGTACTTGTACTTTTACTTTCTTACCTCTGGTAACAAATACGTTAAACGTGTATTATAAGCTTGTTTGGATGAAAGCAAATATAAGAGAGTAATAATCTAAATGACGTTCAACCTGTAGATTTATGTGTGCTGTTCATTTGCATGAGTTCCACAAGTTAATGACCCTACTTTTAATACATATAGTTAGTTCATGTTGATGCAGTCATAATTTTCAGTACATGTTGCTCACTGTAACATCATGACATTTATTGAGATTGATATTATATTATTTAGTATTTTAACGTTTATTTATTATTCGCTCTTCATACTATACAGCCAGAATACGCATCGAGATTTTACTTTATTTACTTTATTTTACTCATTATTATTCTCATAAATTGGTAGGATATCAAAATGTTGCGGTTACAGACTGTTTAATTGGATAGCCTTCGTTTAGGCCACAATGTTCAAAATTGTGACCCCCAAGGCGGTATCTTGCAGCCTCCTAGCTTTGTTTAAATACACTGGTCCTCTCGTAAAGAAAAAAAAACAATATGCACGTATCCGTTCTCCTTTTATGATATATAATTGAAAGATTTGAGATTGCTAGTGAAAATGATCTCTGTTCTGCGTCATTTTAATACATTGATAATCGATAGTTTTCAGTCAACATGCAACACACTTATATACATAGAAATGCACAGTGTGTTAGATGTAGGTTAATGTTAACTAAAGTAAATAATCTTTAAACGACGACTTAAGACATATCTCTTTCTTCAGTACTTGTGCTAAGCCCCCCCCCCAAAAAAAAAAAAAAAACTTACCAACAGTGTTTGACTGATAGTACTTAATTATTTGTAGTTTCCATCATTGGATAGATCCTTACACTGTGTTTTTAGAAATCGCTTTGGATTAGAGCTTCTGCCAAATGCCTAAATGTAAATGTAATCCACATTCAACGCAACAAACATATTAAGTAAATTAAGCTCATGGCCCGAAAAAAATATGCTACCGTTTATACACCAGTGGTTGCACATTAAGACAATTTGCATGACTTCGCTGGGAGAACAGCGTCGCCATTGGGTCAAAAAGAGTATCGTACTTAACAGATTAGGATCCAGTCTTGACACGTGAAGCAGTGAGAGATCACCGCAGACTGCCATGTTTAGAGATATGCTCGAATAGTTTCTCGCCAAAATATAGACCTCTTAATGTCATAATCTTTTAATATCATTCGTGTATTTTGTAAATAACTCGTGGCATGAAGTGAAAATGTTTAAACGAACCGTCGTTTATTTGCGACACACATTTACTCTACAATAAATAAATATATACAGAATGACACAGCAGGAAATCCGCAGTGTTAAAATGCAGCCTTCACTTATTTCCAGCTGTAAATCTGCTTAACATAGTAGTAGACATCGGCTATCAGGACCAGTTATTTAAAATAAAAAATAAAAAACCTACTCTGGAGATTAAAAAGATTGCATGTACCCTTTTTAATTTATTGTACAGGTTTAGTCCCAGAAAACGCCCAAGACAAAGAGAAGAAAAGAAAAACAGAAGAACGTGTAGTAATGTAAGCCAAGCAGTAACACTGATTTAAATATCAACCAGGTGACCATAATAAGCCATACTCATAAAATATCAGTGTCACTGTATTAGATCCGGATCGCCTGAGCTGGCTTTTATGATCTGCAAATTACAATGTGGTGCTGCCGCAGTAAAAGTGTTTTTAACGTTGAAGAGGAGGATGGGCTTGCCGCGCTCGTCTACAGAGAGGAGCTTCTTCTTCTTTTCATATGCTGTAGGACGAGTTAGGATCTTACTTTGTGATGGTTGGATTTTTTAAACATTACACGGCGAAAGATGAAAAAGCAACGTGGCGCACTTCGACAGAGGAATTCATATAAAAGGTACGCAAGGACGAGTTGAAAGGTAAGATCTTGGGCAAAGGCATGTGCACGTTTCTATGGTTTGGCTGACACACTGGACTTCATAGTTTATTACTGATAGGCACTTGGTATTGATTATTTCATCTCGTTGCCACAGGATATCGTCTCAAATGGCGGGAAAATGAAACCATGTTCTATTGTGTTGTATTGTCCGGATGCACTTGATTTTATTTAGTTTCTTTTCCAGCATTTATATTGTTTATAGCAGTTATACCGTGCTGATCACGGTCTGTGGAAAGAAAAAAAATTGTTCGATTGTTTTGCACGTGACACTGAACTGTTAGTGTACAAAGCATGCAGTTCTATTTCATTTTTACAGTCTCTGTTTGCAGTCTTTCTATAGTAGAATAGCTAAAGGTCCTGTTTTTAAGTTTTTATTTTTTATTTTTTAAAGTAACTACATTACTTTTTATGTTATACACAGACAGCTCAGTGTTTTACCCGGAGATAAAAAGTCAAATACTGGATACAAGGTTTATTTGTGTTTTGCTAAAAGATCTGGCTCTCTGCATACAAATGTTTTCAGTGAAAACATTTAATTTGAGCAATTCCTTTTTTTCTTCTATTTAAATTTTGTGGTTGATTTGATTTAATATCATGTACTGAAGTAGGTTTTTGCAGCTGTACAGTTGCTACACCTTTTTGGCCATAGCTTTGCATACAGAAAAGGCTATTCCAGCACTGCTGGTTCTTTCTTTTGGATTGTCATTGCCGGAAAGTCGTTGATTGGAAAGCCCGTCGCTACCAGCTGATGCGTGGTTTAGGTAGTTTCATGTTGTTGGGATTCAACCTCCTGCCTCGGCAACAAGAAACTGCTTTGATTACGTCAGTTCGCTTTCATCAAGGGCGTCCATTTACTTTAAATTAGTCTTCTCTCTCACATACACACCACTCTCTCACCTCCTTCCGGAGATAGCATTTGAAATGAGCTACAGTCTCGCCTCTGTTATCTACAGAAAACCCTTGCCTGTTCTTTTTGGTTTTATGTGTCAATAAAAGTTTTCAGTGAGCTAAATTGGGGCTGTAAAAGGAAAAAAGGGAGAATTTGATGCCTCAAGGCATACAGACCTCGTTAGAGAAATAGATATACCCTTTTTCTATTGTTTTCTTTAAAAAATTATTTAGAATTTCAGGAATTTTAACATTAAACAACAAAATCATGCATTTTTGAGTCAAATTATTCAGACAGATGTGCATGAGCCTATAAGTTATTATTTTTAATATGTAGCTTAATATTAGTTTATACTAAACATTACGTACGTCAAATGTTTTATTAATATTGTCCTTCTCATTTCGAATGGCAAATCGACAATACCTTTGGGCGTTCCTTGGTTTTTTTTTTTTTTTTTTTTTCAAAAAGCCAGGTATTTATGATCTTACAACATGTCAGTTTAGCAAGATGAGATTATATTGCTTGCTTATAACGAAGTAAGATATGAGCAATAGATAAAGTAAGTTTTTGCAACACGTTGATGGGATATATTAATGTTCAACAAACAGACTGAAGCGTGGTATAGGTCTTTAGCATAATTTACTTTATTTTGAAAATAGGTTAAATAACTTAAGTTAATTGTAAGGGCAATAGTTTCTTTTCTTTTACATGTCAGTTTTAAATATGAGTGAAATAAACAGTCCGTGATTGCACGTATTATTCGCATCAATATTCTATTTTCAGCTTAATCAGTATAATTTCTTCCTTGGTTTTATTTATTTATTTGTAATCTTAAGGTTTTATTTAATTCGTTAAATCTTAGGTTTTGTCCTCAGCACTGCCACTGAACTCCCTGGACTGGCAGCACCGTCTCACAGGCAACTTCTGAGTCAAAGTTAGGAATGGTTAAGGTTAAAGGCGAAAGGCGGAGTTAGCGGTCCTAGCTCAGGATGCACTGCGTATAAAAAACAAATTTTTGCTTTGTTAATTTTTACGTGATGTTAATGTACTTGTGAGTGCAATATTTTACATATGTCTTGATATTTCCCTAACGTTTTTACACACTTGCACTAGTGTTGCGTTATATAAAAATAGCACCGCGATAAACTTGCATTCACAAAATACATTTCTTCAATTTAGTCCTTTTACGCTTGGACTATTGGGTAGCACCTTCGAAGTGTTTATGAGGCTATTTTTTGTGACTAGACTTCAATATAATAATAATAATAATAATAATAATAATAATAATAATAATAATAATAATAATAATAATAACATTGCCAGCATCCGGCCGTTGTGAGTTCTAACATCAGTGAATGCTTACGACATGCATGTCAAATAAGCACCCTAATAAGGAGTTTTCAATGTTTATCAACTGCAAGGACTCGACATGAGATGTGTAGGTTGCATCTGCATTATGATATATTTAACATTTAAAAGTTAATTCTCGTTGCACGTAAGATTCTGTTTATGCAGGGCATAAGATAGGAAACTTTACTACAAAAAATACATGGTTAGTAGTAGGAGGGAAATTGTTTTCTACAGTAGCATATATAATCTTCACAGAACCTTGGATATCTGTAATTATGTCAGTAAGTGTGAACGCAGTGAACATGATAAAAAAAAACAATGACTAAACATTTAAAAATTTTAATTTTAAAATCAGGAAGAGCTACAAGAGAGATGGAGGATAGTTATGATAACCAGAGAATGAAAACGTTTCTTATATAGATTGTCTTTATTTAGTTTCATCTTTTTGGCTTTTTTCTAAACGCAGTAAAATATTATGGTTCGCGTTCATTCCACAATTAAGACTCAACGTAGCGCTTCGAGATTTTATCGATGAAAAACCCTAAATTCGCTCCACCATGGCACAGTAGGCCCGCTCTGAAATAAGTCGAGGTTGTAAATTTGCATCATAAGTACCCACAGTATTTCGAGAAACTATTTTTCCCACAAAGTCTTTGAGCTGCTGCGAAGCCCAAACAGAACAGGATTAATATCACATGAAAGCATAATTACTTTTTAAAGAAACAATAGACAAAATAAACAAATCAGGAACACTAGTAGTTTCACAAAAAATAATTTCATTATTTTGAAACAAATATTTTAGCGATATTTTAAACAGCAATACAATCAAACACTTTTTAAAATGCCGTAAATATAAGATGATGGTAACATTAGAAAAAAAAATTGGACAGAAGAGAAACACTGAGAGCGTCACATTGGATTTTTTGTAATATACATCTGATACGAAAAAAAAAAACTAAAATAGGAAAGTTTTCTTATTATCCCAATTAAAAGCACAACAACTATGAAAAGCGTGTATTAAACACGAAGGCTTATTACATTGGGCATAAAGCAATGTCTTTTGTGTTTATATTTTTCATTTCTCATATTTTTCATCATGCTCTGTGATGGAATAAAATATGTAGTTACTATTTTTTTAGCTAGTATTTTAATCAGCGATAAATCTATGTCATGCTAAGTAAAGTTAGCATAGCTAAGGAGCTATTATTTAAATAGCTGACACTTATAAGATATTTGTATACTTACATAAATTAGTTCACTGTACATTTATATTGACTAGTAAAAAAGGGGTGCCTCTTAATTGAAATACAACTAGAGTTTTATTTTACATTTTATTTAAAAAATTACATTTTATTGCTTTTAATTAACAATACAGTACAATGTTCCATTGCCGAAAAACACAATAGCTATGTTTTATCAGAGGTTATTAAACATTACTTGAAGGGTTAGTTTGAAAATTTAAGTCTTATATGCTCTAAAATAAAAATTTTAACTGACAATTTAACACGCTGGAATTTTTTAGTTCATATAATGTTTGCACTTTGAAATCGACAACTAATTGTAAGCATTCACGTAGATATCACTAGGCCAAATTCATTCATTTTGTTTAGAAAATCAGACTTTCAATGCAGCATCAATTTATTATTTTTTTATGCCTAAAAATATTATTTATTAATTTGGGCATTTGAAAATTCTTTGTGCTCTGCATTCAAGATGAAGTGTATTTATTTTTGGAAAGTGAAAGTTTTACATGAATACTTCAAGCACAATAATAGTAAACGTATAAAAACCTATATGGTTTCCCTTTTTATAGATGGGAGACAACACCATAAAATTTAGAACATTTAAATACACAGAGTGTTTAAAATAAACTCTTTTGAAATATTTAGCAGGACGAGGCCAGGCAGAACGACCTCTGACTTTGGACTGAACTCAGATAGTTTCGAAGTTAATTTTGCAGTTTACTGTCCGATGGGCATTTGTTGCTTCAATCATAAACTGTGCGTTCTATTTGTTTCAAGGTCATATCGCACATTTAATTCATGGTGTGTTTAATGTCACCTTAAACACAACTACTCATACTACATTTGACTTTAAGATTAGTTTCGTCCTAGGCTCGAAAATGGTGCAATGCTGTAAGACAATGCTTTAGTTAACTTTATTTTTTCTTAATAATGACCCATTTGACGCGAATTACACAAAAATAAAATGCCAAAGGCAGCAAAACGATGTGGTTGAGCAAATCGACGATACCACCATGTTAGAACATTGGAAATGGGGAGGAAAAAGTAGAGCTCTTTGTTTATATAAGTAAAAAAAATTAAATACGCCCGGTTTGATGAAACTGTTTAATTACCTAAATGTTAATGATTAATGTAGTTAAAGCAGAAGTTAAGTGAATATTAAAATAATATCCAATAGGTCCTCCTGTCCAACTATTTCGAAAGAGTAGATTTTTTCTCCTCACGTGCTCAATGTCAGCCAATGGCCAAGAAGAATACTCGAGCAAAGTAATTACCTGTCTTGACTGTACACTAAACAGATTTTACACTCCATATTAATCTCAAACTTTAGGAGACCGAGGACATCGTCATGTCGGCGAAATATTTTACGGATTCACTGATAAACAATGAACCTCAAGAGATAGTCAAGGCCAGCGCGCATTTCACAGACACGTGTTCATCGCCATTTTTATCAGCAGACTGTTCACACCTTTCTTCGTGCAGTTTTACATCAAAGAATACTATCTTCTCGTCGTCGTGGGATTCAATATATTCACAAAAATCTTTTTTTATACCAAACATCCAGGCATTGTCGCAGGCTCGAGGTTTTTACAGCCCTGGATTGAGCCTGCAATAAGCAGTAATAATTACGTACTGAGATCTGATGACTTCTCAGGCATGAACTATAAAGAAATTTCAACAAAAACTCAGCAGATCAACTCTTCTTCACGCAACGCCGGAAAGGCTAAGACAAATATGGGATAGATTCATGTAAGGTACTCGTTTTACATTTATCAGAGTAAAATGAGCAAAGTAGAGTAAAATTACATTCGCTAATTAGATAAAATCCCTCTTCTTACACTACTTTCAAATGAGCTATGTAAAAATTAAGGCTGTTTACAGGATCATAATGCATGGTTATTATTACCACGTTCCCGAAGTGCCGTGTTTATATTTTCATAGTCCTATTATAATACGTTTTGTAGGAAATAGATACACTTTGAACACCGTAGTTAAATGTTTTTTTTATATGTATTTACGGTTACCAAAAAGCATTTGAATAAAAAGTTTCAAGAGTTTAGATGGCTTAATGTCTAGCGAATGTCGCAAATGTCACCTGTTGATTTTTTGTGCAGAATAAATCCGAGTTACGGTGCATAAATTAATTTGTCTGGACGTATAGATTTTTTTGTCAAAGCGATTTAAAATTCAGGCGAGAATCAATACATTTTATACCGCGTTAAAATAATTACAATGAAGCTAAAGTCCAATGTATGTATGTATGTATATTTTTACTTAACGATTAAGAATAATGATAATTAAACAAATCGATAGAATTATACCTTGCTATGGCGGAAACTTTACTGTGTTGTAAAGAAAGTAGAGGGAAGATTGTCCATGGAGATAAACTAACAGTTTTTAAAACCGTATACTCAGGACGTGTGGCGTTATTACCTAAATAACAAAGTTTAACTTAGATACTGTGCTTGTTTTCGTTAAAAAGTGTGAAAAGGCATCTAAATTATTTTTTCATTCAATAAGATAGATAGATAGATAGATAGATAGATAGATAGATAGATAGATACATACATACATACATACATACATACATACATACATACATACATACATACATACATACATACATACATACATAGATTCACAAGATGTTGACAATGGACAGAGGCTAATCAGGCACCTTGAAAAGCCATACATCAGGATTAAGCATTGTCATCTATTTCTTGTTTATATTATTATTAAGGTGTTTGTATTTCCATTTTAATGATAGGAGAAATTCCACGCAGCTTTTAAGGTTATAAACAGACATGCGCCATGAAGAGGTAGTAAAATCTAGCCTGGAGTAAAGTAGAGAATAGCATCAGTCACAGGACTTTTTGTAGTTGAGGTATGTAAATGTTTATATTCGTCCTAACACAATGGGCCTCGCATACATTCGTTGCCAATTTCCATTTAAGCGTAGATTTCTTTTGCCATTTAATTTAGAATATATACAAGTTTACAAATACAACAAAATAAGCATAGTAATTAACTTGTTGGATAACTGGTGGCTTTATGAGGCAGTAAAGCCATGGGACGTTGATTTTTTTTTAAACGTCCGTTTAACTTTAGAAAGAATACAACTGCTTAGCAATTAGGTGAATATTGAGAGGAAATGCCGTTTTTAACATTTAGCCTAATTTTAGTAACCTGTAATTACATCTATAATTGTATATAAGGAATAAACCCATACTACTATTAATTTCTAAGTAATTGCAAGTTAAAGTTAAACTCCATATACTGTATATGAAACGAAGGCAGATCTATCTATCTATCTATCTATCTATCTATCTATCTATCTATCTATCTATCTATCTATCTATCTATCTCTTTGTTTGTTTGTTCCAGATAATCCTGCGGATAAGTGTGAGGTCAACAAGAAAGAAACGCTGTCCATGCACTAAATATCAAATTTTAGAGCTGGAAAAAGATTTTTTGTTCAACATGAACCTGACCCGGGACCGGCGTTAGGAAGTGGCACGGGACCTCAGTCTCACGAAGCGGCAGGTCAAAATCTGGTTTCAAAATCGACGCATGAAAATGAAGAAAATTAACACAGATATGACTCGAGCAAACAAATAGAGACTAATGAAAAGATTCTTGCACAAAACTTTTATTCGATTATATTTAATAATAAACATAATAAACAATATTGTAATAAATACGAAGTGATCCAAAATAGTAATTAAATGAAGTTGAAACATGCATTGGTTTCCACATCTGACCGCATTAGCCCTGTTGTTGTTGGTCTTCCTCTTCTTGTTGTCTTAGCAGCAGTTTTCTACTTCCGCATGCCATTTTTATACAGCTCCTAAAGGAACATCCATGTTTTCTTACCAAGTTATGTATTTTATTATTAGATTTTAAACTTGATATGAAATATAGAATTTTTCTGTTTAAAAAACAAATTGAATAAATATTTTTCTTTTCTTCTTGTAGCCATTTTTATAATAAATCTTTTCGAAGCACTTTGTTTACTGCCTCGTTGTCTACGAAAAATGTGTCTTTAGAGTGGTTAGAAGTCGGCCAGGTTTAATGCCATGCTAAAAATTAAGCTTCCTTAAATTATTTTATGCTTCCTGAAAAAAAAGATGTAGCGTGAATGGGCTACAAAATATAAAGCCAGGTTTTTAATGCATATATGGAAAAAGGTTGAACGTCTTCTGTGTGAATACTTTAACGTGTCTTCTAAACGCTCTCGTCAGTATTGTTGTTGTTTCCTTCATTCCTACCGTCGAGGTGGGTAAAAAAAAATTCTGGCTAAGAAAAGATAAAACAGCAAAATAAAATTCCCTTATTTTTCTAACTGCACCACAAACCGTAATAACAGGATGAGAAGAGATTTTAAGGCTCAATTTAGTCAGAGGCTTCCGTTCGGAGCAATGAAGCTTTACGACCCTGATTCGGAAGCGTTGTTTGTCTCGGGGGGTCAAACTAAACAAAACGTAACTGGCTAGACGTCTGGCATAAATTGCTTTATTGCTTTTATTGGAGGCGACGGTGAGGCTTGTTTTAAAGGGGTTATTACACTTGTTTTTGGTCCGTGACAAATGCGTCCACCCTGTTTTCCTTTATCACACTCCTCAGAGAAAGGGGCTCGAAATGTCTTCCTGAATATTAGTCTTCATCAAGAGTGTTCGCTATTCTGGAACATACATACGAATACAGACTATGCATAGTCTCTGTGTGTTTTGTACTATAATACAAAATACAATAACATTATTACTTTATTACTTTTTAAAGAAAGCCTTTAAAACGTACTGGAATAAAAAAAAAATACTTATGTGTATTCGCCTAGAGTTATATATAGTTTTTTCCATGTGTTTATATGGCTATAAATAGTACGGAAAAAAAAGAATCACAGAAAAATGAAATAACTCTGTCCTGGGCACTTAATATTGACTTTAAAACATCCAGAAATATCAAAGAATAATAATATACTTTTTATAAGTAAAATGAATATAATATTTGTTTTATTAATATTAGATAAAAAGATAATCATTGACGTTGCTGAAGCAGTACATAAAATGACCACAAGATGTCAATCAACAACCATATTCAAGAGCCAAACGGCTCGAGTAGCGATTGAACTAATGGGTTAGTGTCAGAGTACAGAGTAGAGTACAGAGTAGAAGGAAATGTTTGAGGCTCAATTTTCTTCCGTATCTCATATACTTTTTACCGTTTTATTTTATTTAATTGTAAATAATAGCCGGACAGATATTTGTATAACAATCACAGTTTGAGTCAAGAAGTGCCTTAGAACAACAAGAGTGACCCTAGCAAACCTTGAGGTGAAATAATTATTTTTTTTCTGTTTAAAATACAGCATGTGAAAATGTTCACTTGGAGAAAACTTGTACGAGGATATGTGTTAGATGTAACCTGTCTTTATAAAAAAAAATATGGCAAGCAATACAAAAACACTTTAAATTTACATTTATTTATAGATTTTTCCCAATACAAACCTTGTATTATTGACAAAGATACAGCTATATATTACACAACACTTAACGTCAATTTACAGTTGACAGTTGTGATTTCAAACTTTAACTAAATAAAACACTTCTTTTCTATCTGCACAAATGAGTTTACTTCAATAATGAACTTTAGAAAGTTATATTTCACGCGGAAATTAGAATAGTCTGTTCCTCAAATCTTCTAGCTTTTATGCTGCCAGTAAACGAGAATTCCTTAAAGGTTATAAAAGCATATAAATTTTATTGGTGGATCATAAACTAATTAACGTCCAAAGAAAGTAAAAAGTGGGGAAACGATATTCGTCAACTTGAGCCCGATTCCTTACATTTAAATCTAAACAAGGTTACAAACGTTCAGATAATCATTAGCATTGCCACTGCCTAGGATGAATGCAATACCTGAATTTTTTAATACAGTTATTATTATTATTATTATTATTATTATTATTATTATTATTATTATTATTATGTAGAACTACCCAGTCACCTATTCGGCATCTTATTAATACATGTCAAGTCAAGTCAAGTCAATTTTATTTATATAGCGCTTTTAACAATTGTCATTGTCGCAAAGCAGCTTTACATAATAAAAAGAAGTAAGTCTGTATACAATGTGTATGAATCAAAATGATAAGATTGTCCCTGATGAGCAAGCCGAGGGCGACGGTGGCAAGAAAAAACTCCCTGGGATGGTAATAGGAAGAAACCTTGAGAGGAACCAGACTCAACAGGGAACCCATCCTCATCTGGGTGATAACGGATAGCAGGGATTGATCAACATAATAATGTGTACTGGAAGTTCAGTGTAACAGGAGATGTGTTAAAATAAAATAAAAGGAGTCCAGTTTGTTCCTGGAGGCTCAGGTAGACTGTAGGAGATTCCAGTCCTGAGCTATCGAACAGCTGAAGTCACAGGTCCCCAGAGCATCAATCGATGATAGGACAGTCTTAATGGAACATTTATACATTCATTAATACATAATACATGATGCCAGGCTTGGACGATACAAATGTTACTATACAAATGGACGATACTTGTAACGCCGCCTAATCACATTGGGTTAAACTAAGTGGATTAGCGCTCCCTTTGTTCCTGATTCCTGATTCCTGATATGAGTATTGATCGTTTGATATCAAAATAAATCAAAACACAAGTGTGAAAAGTGAATTTCTTCATATTTTTGTGGCATGATTCTATTATTTGTAATAGATTGGAAACATGAAAAAAATTACCCTGTTTACCTAATTTATATATTTGTATGGGGGAAAAGTTCAAACGAAAATGAATTAACAGACAACAATACAATTTTTGCAACTACAAAATCAAGTGAGTTGTTTAAAAGGGAAAAGAAGGTTAAAACACCTGTAGACAATTAAATAACGAAAGTGTTGTTTGATTTAGATAACATAAATTAAAACGAATAAAAAATTAATAACTGTGCCATTCTACTGTTCTATGCCTACTAATAGGGTAACCTAATCGCTCTCTACAAGGCTTTACTGCAACATTACAGAAAGTAACAGCAAAGTAATTGGCTATTAAAACTATGTGTTTTTATTCGACAATATAATTTAAGCCTGTTTTTAGGGTCAAGAGATTGTTTATCTGATTTATTTGTGTTTTAGAAGACGGGTCTTCCAATCACTTAATCTATATATATATATTTCTCTACATGCTGTTTCCTCGCAAATAAACCTGGATGTCTATGTAGAGAGTATAGAAAGCTCTGTGAACAGCTCAGAGCTGGAAGGGGGAGAAACGCATTCCTGGATGTTTGGTGGTAAATTTACAGCTAAAGTAATAAAAACTTTACGACTGAACTAAGAAAGGGATTGGGTAGGACTTACCACGTGACCTGCTCTCCGTGAACGTGAACTTTATGCTGTTGGCGTTTGGTTTGGTGACTCAGATTCACCCTCAATCTCTAAAAGAGGAGCATGCACTTCTTACTGTAGATTGACTCAAATGATAATGAAATTAAAGAAGAAAATGAGATTTTACGTTTCTCTCAGGTCTTTCCTCAACTTAATGTATCTTTAACCTGAATAGCTAAATTCATTAACTGATCGGCGGTTCTGGTGTACAGAATATCAAGCAGTGTCTCTTTTTAAAACAGATTCAACAAGATGTGGAATATCTGAATAATATTACTTGATGAGGTGCCATGGTGGGTGTTGGTAAGTCGCCATTTACTCTTTCTTACTGGTTTACTGCATGTAACACTTTACCATGCCGAAGCATACACGGTGTAATATGCATTAGTTTATGATCTTCTAACGTATTCATATATTGTTATTATAAATTATTCACTAAACAGAGATGAGGTGTACTTAAAATAATTTATCTTTTCTGCAGTTTCATCATTAATTATGAAAAAAAAATAAACCTGTCCAAAGTGTGTGCCATGCACACTGTTAGTTTGATTTTCGTAGGCTACAGCTTATATTCGTTGATGTAGATGCATGTTTGGATTACACTACTAGATTTAGATTTCCACATGAAATGAAAATGTTGAAATAAACATTACATTATTTGTTTTTCAAGAAAGAAAACCGAAAATATAACCATGATCGACATGAGCGTCCAGGAAAAAAAAAACGTTGATCAATGTTAAATGTTATTACTCTTAAATTTTATATATTCATATTCAAGTGCAGTTAAATATTCAATGTTTGTCATTGTTTGTAAATATTTTTTTCCTTTATTTCCTGAAATTATTTCCTGCAGTATCAATAATAAGCAATAATACAGGACATAACCAATTATGATCTCGAATATGATCTCGAATATCTCGATACTCGAATATGTGTAATATGTTCAGTTCAAAAAGAACTATGACCGTTCATTATTTCGGGTTGTGGACATTGATTCACAGTTTTACTGTGTGTGTGTGTGTGTGTGTGTGTGTGTGTGTGTGTGTGTGTGTGTGTGTGTGTGTGTGTGTGTGTGTGTGTTTCCCCATTAAGGCCGTCATCTAACATTTAAGAAAATTCGCTGCTCTCTGAATGAAGGAATGCTCTCATTGAGGAAATTATCACTCTAGATGAAAGCATTTCTGTTTTCTTCCACGACGTATGAAATTTAACAGTGCGTTTCAGTATCAGTGTGTTTTGTTTGGAAATATCTGCCCATGTCAAGAGACGTTGGCGCTGCCATCTAGTGTCCAGGAATATATCGTTGCTTTTTAAATACCAAACCACGGTACCTATTTACAACAACATTTTTATTCCATTTCATCGTGCATACAATTTACCGTGTATCAGTAATTTAGAGTGTTTTCAGACAACACACCTACACACAAAGAGAGCAACAGAGAGATACATACGTGTGTTTATTTAATTTAATGTAATTGTGTATTATTACATTGAAAGGCAGTTCAAAACTTCACACTAATCTTCACAATAAGCATTTACTTAATTTCTACAGAGATAAATTGTATGTATATAAATAGCATTGCACAACATTATACAATTATTGAACACCATCAACAAAGTACAGTGATTATATTATATAAAAAGACGTCTACGTTCAACGTATTTGGAACACATTTTCTCTCGTTCAGATCTTAGTGTTGAGCTTGTGTTCTAGGACGACGATAACCAGTAAAAAAATAGACATAAAAGGCAAAGTTCAGTTGATCAGGAGGGCGAACGGTACCACAGACATTTGAGTTTACGGCTCCAAAAGGTCGGAAGTCTCCTCCTGTTGTTCTTTCCAACATCAGCGACACTTTATAATGGCGTTCAGGCTAAATGTGAAACACACACACACACACACACACACACACACACACACACACACACACACACACACACACACACACATAATTACGCCTCGGTCAATTATCGGTCAAATTAGAGCTTTAGTGTTTTAATGACTAATTCAGTGTACATTGCCTGAGAGAAATAACTAACAATTAGCAAAACCTAATCAAAGTGTCCCTTATAAGGAACTTATATTGCATCAGTTTTTATTACCACTGTAGCTACGTAATTTTAAAACATGATGTAAAAATAAGGCTATGTTGTTATTTGTACAATTGTAGTTTTTGTTGTTGTTGTTGTTGTTGTTGTTGTTGTTGTTTTGTAATCTATGTGTATGACCTTATTTGTCAGAAGAAAATCTTAAACCAGCCAGTTGGTCGTAGTGCAGGATGTCATCGAACATTTTAGCAACCTCTGCAAACAGAAAATTAGGCCGGTTTCTCTGTTTGTACTTAGTACTTAGTACTTTGTACTATTCATATTAGATTTTGAACAGCAGTGACTAATGGCATTTATGTCATATTCATTAACATTCCTATCCTTATTTCTTTTTTATTTGTGATTATTTATAATGTACTTAATTTAAGGTTATTATTATTATTATTATTATTATTATTATTATTATTATTATTATTATTATGTTACACACAATTGTGAATATATATTTCATAAGATTTTTAAGACTTTTCAGATTTTTAAGAATTTGTGCCGTAATTTAATGTACAAAAGGGGGTAATGCAGTAAAACAGGAGCAGTCATCTCTCTCTCTCTCTCTCTCTCTCTCTCTCTCTCTCTCTCTCTCTTTCTCTCTCTCTCTCTTTCTCTCTCTCTCTATCGATGGTTTGGTGAACTTACAGCAAATTCCATTTCGCAGGCATATGTTTTACTACGGTTTATGACTAAGTGCTATTTATCCATCCATTTATAAATATAATCTATCCTAGATACCTGCACTTGTTGCTGGTTAAGTTCAATTAAATTATTTATTTCGATTTTCAGTCTTGCCTTCAGATACTGAATCTGGATCTCCGTGAAACATATGACTTCATATATGGACTTGGACCTATAAAGTGCTCTAAGGTACAGATAAGTGAGAAATTTCACGTTTGTGTATAACAAAGTAAGTTGTTTTTACTTATATTAAATAATGCAATTCTAGCTTCAGCAAATGTATTGATATTCACATTGGCAGTTTGCAATACAATCAGGCATGCAATTTTCCTCGGATCAACCCTGCATTGCTTTCTGGTCCAAACTAGTTTACGTGGTTAGCGCTGGTCTGATGGATGTTTAGCATGACCATGCTGTTTGACAAACATCGCTTTGCTGGTTAAAACGTCTTCTTTCTTTCTTTCTTTCTTTCTTTCTTTCTTTCTTTCTTTTCAGTCAGTGTGCTTTGGCTCGTTCTTCCTGTTGACCAGATGTGCTCATCTAAGCTAGCCCCCCCCCCCCCCACACACACACACACATACACCCGCGTGAGGCTTTTTCTATGTTTTAATGACTATTTTACTTACAAATTTATATGTTTCAAGTCTTTATTAAGAGGAAAAATATTGATTTCTCAAGTTTCTTCAGAATAATTCACAAATTTATGGCAAACGGCGTTAAAAATAAATCAATTTCTGATTAGTTGAACTTCGAATTTCTGGCGCATTGACCGCAGTATATGAAAGGTATTTATTAAAACGTCTGTGGTTAAAGTCTGATGAATTCTGATAATTTTTCACTCTTAAAATTTAACTAAAAACGAATAGCATTGTGGTCCCACATTTCCTTTTGTACCATTTTTATGGTAAATCAAAAAAAGCTAAATAAATGTATTTTTTAATCCTTTTTAAAGGGCACGCATGAGTCTTTGCGCTGGTTGTAAAGACGGTTTTGTTGGAAGTTGTCATTTGTCTGGTTTTATGACTTTCTGCTCAGGCGTTAAGCAGTAAAACTGCCATAAACCTCCTCCAGCCTCCCTATAAATTTTCCTTTTGAACAAAAGGAGTCAACACACACTAAAGTATACACACAACACACCCAAGTATGATTCGTCGTTTTACCAATTATACAGTATATGTACTTTATAAATTATTTTCTGTGAAACTGGACACGAGACTGACATTCGGATTTGTCCAAGATGATAACAACCGCAATTTATTTTGTTTAGCAGCACAACTTGATTAAATGGTACTATCGCTGGAGATACGGAATCAATAAGACTTAAATGCATAATGTAATTATTATTCTTACAAACAGACAGAGGACACTTTATTAAGATCGTAATATTAAAACAAGTTTCGTTTCTAAGGCTTTGAATTAACCTTAACATAAACTTACAGAATTAATTACTACAGTACATCATTAAAGACGGACTAAAAAGATAACTTTCAATAAAAAAGATTCATGTATTATTTATTGAGATTGTTTATTATTACAGTGGTTGTATAATAATAATAATAAGAAGAAGAAGAAGAAGAAGAAGAAGAAGAAGAAGAAGAAGAAGAAAAAGAAGAAGAAGAAGAAGTTTTAATTTTATGCAAATAAATAAACAATCTAACGTTTCATGGAACTAATTAAATTTTCAGTATTTTTCATAGGATTCTCATTCTTGTACTGTGTATCATCTGCAGGATTTTTTTTAATCATACATGATTTATTACCAGATTACGTAGTGTCCTCCCTTTTATTTTTCGGCAATAACAAATGGATAAGACTCATCATTTGAGTACATTAATATTGCTGTATAATATTACATGGTACTATCAGTTTGATAATTGACAGATAAACATGGATCTTAGTCAAAACTATACCGCTACATTAAATGCAATCGTTATTTTAATGATAAATTAGTTTTATGGCATTTTTTAAACGGAGGAGAACATTGAGAAATGTGGAAATGTGTAAGATGAGAACAAGAAAAAAGGCTTTGTGTGACGTGTGTGTGTGTGTGTGTGTGTGTGTGTGTGTGTGTGTGTGTGTGTGTGTGTGTGTGTGTGAGAGAGAGAGAGAGAGAGAGAGAGAGAGAGCGAAAGCTTGCAAGTGAGAGAAAGATTTAATAATTGTAGCCTTCCAAAAGCTGTATAATCTGGTGTTATAGAAGTGTTCGACTTCATTTCTCTCTCCCTCTAACTAATCAAGTGCTTCATTGGATGAATTGTGGTCAGCTGACCCAGTCGTCCCCGTCCATCTTAGAAAGGATGCTTTGAAAACACGTTGAGCTGCGCGCGTGCAGTCTTTTACTGGTGTGCTGAAATAAATTAGACATCATATAGCAGTGGCATTTAAGGAATAAAAAGTAACGAAGAAAGACTGCAAGAAAAGAACGAAAGAAAGAAAACGTGAATGAGGGAGGGAAAGAAAGAGGGAGGGAGTAAAATAGAGAAAGATAGAAAGATCAGAGAAAGTAGGAGAGGGAGGGAAAGAGGAGAAGAGAGGTTTGGAGTGAGAGAGTGAGTGAGAGTGGACGGTATGAATTCCTATTTCACAAACTCGTCCCTCTCGTGCCACTTAACCGGAGCTCATGAGGTTTTGCCGAACGTGGCCCTGTCCAACTCGAGCACATACGACCCCGTGGTTCGCCATTTCCCGTCGTCATATGGCGCCGCTAACCGGATGTACCGCGCGCCCTTCTACCCGCCGCAGGAAGAAGTGATGTTCGGCGCGAGCCGCGCACCGTACGAATACGGTTCCAACGCATTTTACTCGGACAAAGACGCGATTTCCGGTTGCAGGCAAAGCTTTGCGCAGGATTTCACAACTTCACCGTCGCTAGAGCAATGCAGAAGCGCGTGCCAAGATCCAAAAAGTGGCAGCATACAGATTTATCCCTGGATGCAAAGGATGAACTCGCACAGCGGTGAGTTTACAGTACTTCTTTTTTTTAGGATTGTTTGAGCTGCATGGACTGTAAAGCATTCTCTTACTTCTACAACTTCTGTATTTAGGTTTTTATCGTTTTATTGCCCCATAAAGCATTAGACGCTCAGGAAGTAATTAACATTACCCAGGGAGGTAAATCCCATTTGGTTAAAAATAAATAAATAAATAAAAAATAATTCAAAGCAAAAGACAAAAATATGAAATTTTATGGCACTGTTTCTAGACAATCATGTATATCAATGAAGTTTTAGCCATGGGTATTATGCTCAAAACAAATATGAAATGATCAGATAACTGAATTAAAATTAAAGGCTAAGTTATAGAAAAAGGGTTAGTGTCGCTACATGCTCAATAACATACTAATTATATTTTAGTTCATCTCAGACATGTTGTGTGTATGTGTAAGTTAAGTAGTGATCCATAAGCTGGCGTGTTAAACTCTTTAAAACACTATAAATAACAGATAATTGTCCACAAGTATCATATTAAACATACTTTATCCCTTGACGTCAATCAACTTTTATTTTCCTCAGGTGTTGGTTATGGCTCTGATAGGCGCAGAGGTCGTCAAATTTATTCCCGATACCAAACATTGGAGCTGGAGAAGGAGTTTCACTACAACCGATATTTAACACGGAGAAGAAGAATCGAGATCGCCAACACGCTGTGTTTAACCGAGCGACAGATTAAAATCTGGTTTCAGAATCGCAGGATGAAATGGAAAAAAGAGAACAATCTGAACTCCACGCTAAACGAACAAGAAACACAGAAAGAGGTTACAGAAGGATCTACTAATGATACAAAGGAGTAGATATTTTTTGCATCCGGCACGTTGTATATACACGAAACTACCTAAAACATGTGCCACAATTATGTGTGATATTTCATACATACATTATATATGTATGTTGAAAATATGGTTAAAACTACCTACGAAACTACCTGTTGATTTTTGCCTCACAGACTGTTATGCGCCATAGTTGTGGCTTTTTTTCACGTGTACACGCCACATATTCCTCATATAGATAAGTATGATTATATACACATGTAAGCTACCTGTTGACATTACCGAATTTTGGTATGGATTAAAATCTGTTGGAAAAACAGACCAATTGTTATAATTCGTTATTATGTACACATCTACATATATGGAATGTTGTTTATATGAAATGACATTGCCTTAGTTGTTTAAAGCCATGAGACAAAAAAAAAATACTATAACTGTGTGCCTCGTCCATGCATACAAGCAAATGTTTGGTCAAATAAACTACCTAATACCTAACCTGGTATGATTTTTAAATAAACATCAACATATATCCCTCAACGAGTCCTCATTTTGTCACTTACATGTTATTTGGGATTGCATCAATAATAGCGAAATTAGTTTCAGAATATCAAGATAAACACCTCAAAATAGCTTCTGAAATTATTCTTTAAAATATCATAATTATATACATGTAATATACACACATCATGTATTTGATGTCTTTAAAGACGTCAAAATGTTTAATTTGCATAAAACAATGACTCAACATGCACACACATTAAAATGGCAACATAATAAATAAATAAATAAATAAATAAATAGCTGGATAAATTACACAAAAGTTAACTATCTAGCGTTCAGAAATCGTTTTGATAAAACGTTTCTGTTTATAAAACTGACGTACAAATATGTATTTCAATTAGGAATATTTATGCAAATAAGATTTCAGTAAGTATTGTGCGAGTTATTTCAAAATGTAAAAATTTTACAGTGTGATAAGAGAAGTGAACACATTCTAGATTAGAAAACTGTAGATCAAAAGAAAAATTTAAAACCTATTTAAAAATACTGCAGTGGGAGGTAACAAAAATTTCTAAAATAAATACGTAACATTAGGGACAATAGATGCTTAATTTACTAAATAAATAGTACCAAATCGGACAAATGTACATGTTTAAAAGCGTTGTGCACTGAACTGCCATTCTTTATTTATGGAATTTAACTTCGAAATTTGGACCATCAACCAGTGTTCAGGCTACAGAGACTTACTTTCAAAATGCGAAACAAAACTACTACTACTACTACTACTAATAATAATAAGCAAAAGAAGAAGACGAATTACAATTAATTAATGTATTTAAAGGTTTTCCAAGCAAATAGTCCTCCAACTAGGTACTTTTTGTCATTAAACAAAGATATTCAGTGCAAGAGTTACAAAACTAGTGCTTTAATCTAATAACTTGTATAACTAATTTACCTCTTAAACCGATGAGGAAGGAAAAAATCACAAAGTGATACCTAAAATATAGTGATCCTACTCTTATAAATTCAGTGTTAGATTTACACAATAATGCATACTTTTCAAATGAAAAAAGCCAAAATATAACATATTTTATAAAGTATTAAGTATTTCATAAAAATTGACAAGTCGACTAAAGTAATTTAACGTTTATAAGATTGAGAAATTCGAAAAGCAAAAACACCTGTACAGCAGTAAAGCAAAATGACGCAAGAAACAAGTGTATGTCATATTTGAAAGTTCGTATTATATATTCCACCAGTAACTTTTGCATGTTACATTATATCCATGTCCTGCAATTTTAATTGAGTTATGTTTAACCTGATTGTTAAAACTGTCAAGAAAAATTTTACGAAAATTGAAAGTTGGTCAGGACCCAATAGTTCAAAACCATCATATTAAGTAATAGTAAGAAGTAAGCTCTTAAAAGGTTTGAGGGAGTAACATTTAATGCTCTCACTAATATTTAATGCTCTCACTACTATTTCTCAATACTATTTTATTATTTTATAATAGATTATTTTAAAATAATTTAAAATAATCTATTATTTTAATGACGTTTATCACAGTATCACAAATGGCCTACACGTTAAAGTCCAGAAAGCTATAAGTCTAGAATATCACTATGGTTATCTTTGGTGGATTTGCGTGCAAGAACAAAAACTAATAAAAAATAAATAGGGTTGAAGGTCACGGAGGTTCAGGGTAAGATGCACAATTTACACCAACTAGATGCCGCAGCTTTGCGTCAAATTAATTAAATAACGTACAAAAAGTTATAAAATCGCTATTCTAATATTTAAAACAATTTCCGTGTTAAGATCAAGCTTCATTATTATTATTATTATTATTATTATTATTATTATTATTATTATTATTATTATTATGTGTTCTCTAAGACAATGATAGACTTATTAATAAAAAAATGGTTGCTGAAATTGTAACTTATTTTAAAGCATCCTATTTATTTATCTTAAACAGGAAACGTATTTCATGTCACGTCACTCTCACAAATCTAAATTCTCTATTTTTATACTGTTGGTTTGAAAGCAACCAAAAGATTCCGTGATATAAGTAACTAAATTAAGCCGAATGTCTTGTACAGTCTTAATCACCAGGTGACGCTATTGGTCTTTTTTTCGATCGTCACACTGTTGCGAAACTTTTGTTTTTAGATCCCCATTAATAAAGCTTTGACATGATCTAACCAAACGTATGACTGGAGGAAACGAGCACGTGATCCACTTGAAACTATTTATAATTGGCCAATAGCAAATGAAGTAGGGGAAAAAATGACCCATAAATTCTGGATTAATCATATACAGTTCAATAAAGGCACAAATTACACGTATTTACAGCAAGAAATTTACAAAATTCTAACGCTGTCCGAGATGACATCTTACATTTCCGATTGAAGAAACTGAGTCACGCGGAGTCTGCCTTCGCAAAAACCAACAACCGCGCCCACGTAGTCCACGCGAGAGTGCGCGCCCTGCCCCTATTACAGTCACGGCCGCCGTCGCCGCGTGCAGGAGATGAACTCCGGTCCACCTGACCAACACCACAGCCACCACGACTATGACCGCATCTCGGAAACGGCTTATGACCCGCAAAGTGGGGACGCAGACGACGGGAGACAAGATGCATTAGATGTGGAAAAGAAATCCAAAAGCGGCACGGAAAAGAAAGTGAAAGCTGTGCAGCTCGGGCATACTCGACCCCAAATCTACCCGTGGATGACTAAACTGCAAGCCAGCCACGGTAAAAGAAAAAAAAGTTTTCTCCTGTCCTCACTTTCTCTGCTTCGTGTGTTTTCTTCTGTTTCCTCCCCCTCATTCATTCATTGTTATTTCCCCCCGAGTTTTATAGACCTCATTCGGAAATAATAAAACCGACAGTCGTAAATTTTTATGACAAAAGGCTTCAATTGCTCGTAAAACTGTCCGCTCGCGACCAAGAGACCATCCACGACCAAATTTATGGTGGTCTAATTGGATAAGGGAAACAACAAACCTCCAAACTGAACTAACACATTAAATTAGATAAATAAATAAATACAATAAAATATGTATTTTTGCAAAAGAATACGTTTCATGTGTACAACGTGTAATGAATAGAATTAACTTATTTCAGGAAATTCTACATCGAACAACTGCATGAACGTACTGCATAATTTAAGTTACAGGATAAATCAGCATATGGTTTTATTAATGCTACAGAAGGTAGTTTAGTGTTTGTGTCATGTCTTTGTTCCAGTGTTCCAAAAATTAATCTGCGACTACTATTGATATTAAATTGATTTGTATGAGTGCAGCCTTTCCTCTATCCACTAAGTCAACTGTTTAAGAATTAGGTGAATCAGCATGAGTAAGATGATTAAGGTATTGTTTAAAACGCTGCTCGCGTTAGTTTAACGTCTTGTGAGAAAATTTAATTCTCCAAGATATATATATATATATATATATATATATATATATATATATATATATGTGTGTGTGCGAATTCACTTTCACTGTTAAATGTAATTCGTTTCAACGATTTATGAAAAACAATACCAATACAGCAGGACAAATCTCTCCCAATGCTACATGTTGAAAAATTGAAATACCCCAACTTTAAACAGAGATTTGTGTGTTTATTTTTATTTATTTTTTTGGTAAAACTATAGAATCGGATGGGAAACGAGCGAGGACGAGTTACACCCGCTACCAAACACTGGAGTTGGAGAAAGAGTTTCACTACAACCAATATTTATCCAGACGAAGGAGAATCGAGATCGCGAACACGCTGTGTTTGAATGAGAGGCAGATCAAAATCTGGTTTCAGAACCGCAGAATGAAATGGAAAAAAGACACGAAAATACCAAATTAAATCTCATTTTCTAAGTCTTTTTAGAACTTACAATGTCCTATTTATAATATACGTATGTGGACATATGACAATTCATTATTAAGATAATCACATTTCCTCTAATTTTACTATTACGACATTGTAGACTCAGGAAAAAAATATTCAAGTGTTCCATTCCTTGTTGCTGGGATGAAACCTTCAGATGCACCACCTTTAATAACCTGTACATATTTTACCTACAAATAGTCTTTACGTTTTGTTTAAGTATTTCAATATAATTTTAAATATAATTGAAGCCCGTATAGTGCATGTATATTAAACCAGTTTAAACGTACGCTTTCGTAACAAAGTTATTAACAGAGAGTAGGAAAGTTACAGTTTATAACTATTTTTCTAAGTGTGCAAACATTTAAAAAATCCCATCGAGTCTTGAGCATTGAGTAGTTTCAGACTGACCTCCATGTTTAACTTCTTTTGAACTTCGTATGTGAACTAGGTTCATAATATGGAACCTTTACATACTAGGCCTTACTAGATAGGGCAGATTTTTTTTTTTTGGAACGCTGGCCAATATGGCTACCTTGTGAGGAATCCTCCTCCAAAACAATAAATAATGCTAAGATCTGTCATGAGAGCGTGATGATGTCCACAATATATGAATATCAAATGATCTGCACACGCCCACTACTGATATTAAAATATGTGTCTTTTTTGCAGTGTAACCGGTTTAAATGTAAGAATCCTTAACTGATTCTGCAAGTAGAGCACTTAAATATAATGTCGAGATAATATTATCAATATTAATATTGATTGAATATATACGTACCAATATGTATTTTTGACTAATTTATGAGATTATAACAAGATAAGTGCACATGACTACAGTTGAATCTTTTGCTTTCTCCTTAATCTATGTTGATGTTTAATATTCTGTCTTGCTTACGAGCTTGGATGAGAGACTTTTTTCTTTAACTTATTTATTGTACGTCACTGACAAAGCAGATGTTGTTTATTGTAAATATTAAAAGACACATGCTTAATAGTTCTTGTAGCTATGCAAATACTGAATGTAATGCAATAAATGCCAATGTTGTACTGAATAAAAAATCTTAAAGTGCCACTTGTGTGAGTCGGTGTGTGAGACGGTCTATGAGAGTTAAGTGTTAATTAGATCCTCAGGTGCTAAAGAGACACTGAATGATTTTAGCTCATGTCACTTTTCAAAAAACAACATCCGCAAAGTGACAGGGGTGTTTCCAAATTGGCAGCTGAAGGAATTTCAAGTATGTGCTCCACTACTTTTAACCAATACATAAAAGCTTTTTTTTTTTTTTTTGAGGACAGAATTTCATAGGTTTCCGCATAAGGTTTAAAAAAAATAGGTACTGTATTGGATTAAATCTCAAAATAAAAGAAAGCGTGAAAGAGGTTTGAAAGGCTAACCTAACTCTTTTCCTCGAGCTGTCCTTCAGTTCATCTGTAATTATTTACAGAAAAGACAGATGCCTGTAAAACGTTTTATGGCCCAGCCACCTAATAAAACTTTATGGCTCTAAAACGACGACAGTTGTATCCTGTCTATTGAAACAGATGGGAAATGAGAAGAGTTTTTATTCTAACTACTTGCTGTCCTCACTTTGATGTCAATTGTTAAATTGCTTCAGTCCTTTATTAACTCTATGATCGCTTAAACATTACATATAAATTAGCAAATAAATCTTAATAGATGCAATATTTTCATTTAAATTTAGTGTAGGTAAATGAACAGTTATTAGATCAACCTTAAATACAGACATTCATATGAATGTTTCATCACGTTACTCATGTGATTAAAAAACAGTAGCTATTGTAAACAAATAAATAAAATACGATTTATATTATACACATATGCATATTATTCGCTTGTAATGACCTATAAATTATGCAGGTTACTTACCACTGAAGCGTTGCTTAAAGCCTACAATATCAAATGCTGTCTAAATAATAATAGGTATTTAGCACTGACCACAGCTCGAAACCGAGTGTGTGTGCTTTTAGCCACTTTTTTTTTACACTTTTGCAGTCTGAAAGAGGCCTATAGGAAGTGTGTGAGTGGCTCGCATGCAGCACGTGACGCTATTATAATAAGTTTTATGGTTTATAGACAAAAATGTCAAACAGCCCTCAAGTTAAGTCGGTGCAAGAGGACAGAAGACCCCTGGATGGTCCCCCGGATGTTTTTTTTTTACTCCAAAATGCTGCTGTAAGTTAATAACCTAAGTCGCCGTGAAATAGTCACGAGGCCCTCCACCACCCTGGGGGATTAATTAATACTTTAATTCAATGTTTTCTTCAGAAAATATTCATTTATTGTTTCCTGGTCAAATGCTCATGGTCTTACCCGAACTAATGTGTTTCAATTAGGCCTTTACATGCTTTGGTTAATCTTATTATGCTTCGACTCTCCTTTTTTTTCCTTTTCTGATGTTATTTTTATAGCATCAGAGCTTCAAAACCACTTCATCGACCATGAATTCGGTGCAGTTAGTTTATTAAGAAACATTAAGTTATCTGTCTTATTAGGCTTGGCTAACATGCTAAGCTCTTTCTTCCCCTGCCCTCCCTCTTTCTCTCATATATCTGACAGGAAATCCCACTTACTAACTGAAGTGATTTCTGCATTTAACCAGTGGTTTACAAATCCTAAAATGATCATATAAATTCACAATATTTTATACATGTGTGAACATTTTAAACAGCTGCGTTGTATAAAAACTTTTATTATTGTTTTCTTTTTTTTCTTGTTTTATTAAGTACGTTTTGCACCTTAACTTCCCGAATCACGCGACTCACTTAGTTTATGAGGTAATAGGCTTAAATGCGAGAAATAAATGCTCAGATTTAAAATATGAAGCGGGACTCTCAGCACTGAGCAACTATTTTAAATCATTTTGATTTGTATAATCATTATGATGATTTCATTTCCAAAAGGTAATTAGCAATGAGAGCATCAAACGGGAATACAAAAAAAGTTGTCCAAGAGGCACATATATTAATGCTCTCTCTCTCTCTCTCTCTCTCTCTCTTTCTCTCTCTCTCACACACACACGCGCGCGCGCGCGCTCGCGTGCACACACACACACACACACACACACACAGCTAACGCTACTACTACTACTACTACTACTACTACTACTAATAATAATAATAATAATAATAATAGGCCAAGGCAACCGTTTGCATTATAATTTATATGTCATTGTATACGTTAAATGTTTTATTATTCATCTGTACAAGCAGCTAGTCGCTTGGGGTATCACTTATCATATTACAACCCATAGCCACATGGGCAAATGATAATTTATGTATTCATAGGCTCCAGGGAATTGAGGATTAAGATTACGACAATTTATCGAGCACTACATCCCTAATACGTGTAATTTAGTTGAACTTTTAAGTCTCAACGATACCTGCGAGTTATTACTGACAGAAAACACTTTAAAATGAAGTTTAAAACAAAACCCAGACAAGCATCTGTCTTGACGCATATTAAGTCCACATTCAGTCGTGTGGATGAAGAGAGGACAAATGGCTTTTTGTATCGGGACAAATTTCATTGACGGTGTCTCATCAATAACTCCTTGGCAGTGAACTATTGAAACAGATTTGATGGCGGGGTGAAACGTCGGTCATCCTGTCTAATATTAAAATATGTCCTCAGCAAGAGAAAGCGAGAGGGGTAATGGGGTAAAATGGGGGATGGGTTGGCTTTGAAGATTTATGGAAACTATGAAAAGGCAGCTGGATTTTATTTGAGATTTTTCGCTATAACGAGTAATTTTGTTGTTTGTATCTGCAAATTACACTGGTCAGGATGACCAGCGGTTTATTTATAATGTACGGTGAAATGTGTGTAAATTATTATTATTATTATTATTATTATTATTATTATTATTATTATTATTATTGTTGTTGTTGTTGTTGTTGTTGTTGTTGTTATTATCTGTTGAGGCTTTTGCCCTCTTTTGCAGCTAACTGTTTGTAAGTCGTCTATATGCACCCTGTAGAACCGAATTTGTGTGACAATAGGCCAGTCGCAAATTCGCATCTACGGGATTACATGGGCGATTTCTAACCCCGATTCTACAGTGTAGTGTGTTAATATGTAAACGTTAATACATCATGCGTGTTAGTGGGACAGGTTCGTTAGGTTGGAAAGTAGATACGTACCTGAATATAGGTGTGTGTGGGGGGGGGGGGGGGGCAATATTGGCAATATTTTGGTAATCACATAAGTCTAGGAAGTTATTAATTTCTTTTTTAATCAGAAGTCGAATTTCCAAGGTAGGGTCAACACCTACACTATTTATCTGCAGGATGTTTGTGTGTATTTCTAAAATGTTACGATACATGATCAATACAAAAAATAAGTAGGATACGATTGACGCGGATAATGAATTTCATTATGATTTTAGCAGCTTTTAAATACAAAAGATTAATTTCTATATGAGCAGTTTATAATGCCACAAACTGACCCAGTGGCACAAGCAGGATATTCATGTTTTTTATTTTTTAATTTTTGCAGAAAAGAGGTGAGAAATTTCAAAGTGTAACCTGCGGCCAATATCATAAAGATGCTTAAACAAATAAACTAGTATTGTGTATTTTTCCTCCCTTAATACTTGAGTGGGTTTGGATGTTGCCAAGAAAACCTTGGCTTCCTCATCCGGGAATTTTGACCCCAGTGCCTGCTATTGGCCTGAGCTGAATCTCGTGATCAAAGAAACTTTGTAGGCTCCGCGTCTCTGTTGGGAGGGGTGGGCTTTTATAGAGCAGTAAAACGACACAAAGAAGGAAAATTTATTTCTTCCCCCTCCCTAAATTAATGATCATGAGCTCGTATTTGATGAACTCGAACTACATCGATCCTAAATTTCCTCCGTGCGAAGAATATTCACAAAATGACTACATCAGTGCTGAATGTTACAGACGCGCCCGGGACGCCGACTACCAGCAGGAATTGTTATATCCTCAAAGTGTCACCTACCAGGAGGGCAAATATGAGTGTGAAAGCATACCCGAGCACGAGGGCCACTTACACGGGGCAAAAACATACACACCTCCGACTGCTGTCCCTGCCCAGACAACTGCCCCTGAACTGCCCTCCAACAGCAAAGAGCCAGTGGTGTATCCCTGGATGAGGAAAATCCACTCCAGTGCAGGTAGGCAAACGCGTAAAGCCCGAACCATATATAGTTGAATTTATTTATTTATTTATTTATTTATATTCATGCACCGTTTGAATTTGTCATTGTTTTTTCCTTATTTTACTGTCCCGCTCCATTTTACTGCACGTCATTATTTTTCTGTCCTATCACATCCATTTTATCTTCAAGTTGTAAAGGATCTGATCAGCTGAAATCAGATCAGGAAACCGCTAAAATGTCCAGTACAGGGGAGAATAAAAGACCACATATAAGCAACAACACTCATTCTCCTAGTGCTCTCTGTTTATGTTCCCTTCCCTGTTTTACTTTCCTTTTATGCTTGCCATTAAAGCCCACCAGTCACGACGGCTATGTGATGTTTGACGGTATTAAGAGAGAAATCCTTTGAAGCGACACACACACCAGGCGGATTTACTACCGAACGTCGGCTATTACACCCGCCATAAATTTTACAGCAGGGCCAATAGACCGGACAGCTTTTTTCAGTTGTGTGTGTGTGTGTGTGTGTGTGTGTGTGTGTGTGTGTGTGTGTGTGCGTGCGTGTATGTGTCGGAGGAAAAGTATTCCAATAGATCCTCAAAAAGTCCAGTGATTAATAATTCAGACAATTCATTGTTTATATACATTACATAGACAAAGACCAGAGTTCATTTTATGCGAATGTAAATAAAACCGATTCAGAATAAATAAGGACGTTCAGAGATATGAATGTGGAGTTTATGGCAATTCTGATGTGCTACACGAGGTTTCTGGTTTACACTATTTGTCCTTAGATTGCCATTCAGTGCAGTGGAGTGAGTGTAACTCGGATACGATTAACTTAAAAAGAACATAAAAAGAACATTTTCCGTTATTTTAATTTAGCATTTTTTTCTGGCAGGTATATAGAGTATGTATTAGGCTTTCGTTCATGTAAAAAATGTCCGTTTTATTGTCATTGTTTTCTAAAAGAATGGTCAAAAACGGTGTCACAGACACATTTAAAGCGAATGAAGTGCACTTAATTTGTAGGATGCGTTACTAAGGTACACTGCACTTACCCTTTGTGTTCTCCAAAGGCTAATGAAGAGGGCAAAATTCAGTACTCATTACTTTTTGCTTTAATATGAATCTTTAGGCATATATGTTTTGCGTATTTCAACTTCTTCTGAAACTTTTGGTTTGGAATCTGTTCAAAGTTCTGGTTACAAAAACAGGGATATTATTAGCTATTTTAAAATATAAATAAAACAAGTGGATTAACTATTAGTCAGGTCACTTAATTTTCTTACACACCTCCGCTTACCTCTGCTGGCAGCAGGCTCTTCAGGTATGAGAAGTGCTTTATATGTCTAACGGTTTGCCTCCCAAAATCGTGGGTGTGTACTCATGGTTTAAAAAAATGGTCCATCCTAACTGTCCAAATTCGATCGGTGAGCAGTATAAATTTGACAAACATTAAAGTTATTACGCATCTACATTATTTAGGTTATAAATAACAAATAAGTTAGGTTAGGACTTATTGCTGCCCGCTTCGCTTACAAAATTTTTGTTTTTGTTTTTCTTGTTTCAGCGAACTCGTATGGTTCAGAGCCCAAACGCTCCCGTACCGCTTACACCCGCCAGCAGATCCTGGAGCTAGAGAAGGAGTTTCACTACAGCAGATATTTAACCAGGAGGAGAAGAATCGAGATAGCCAACACGCTCTGTTTGAATGAGAGGCAGATCAAAATCTGGTTTCAGAACCGTAGGATGAAATGGAAGAAAGATCACAGGTTACCCAACACCAAGGTCCGACCTTCATCCTCGTCTTCTTCAAACAGTGCACCGCGAGACCATGACATCACAAAAATTTAGATAAGAGACATTTCATGGACACCAGTATGAAACAAAACAGTATTTCTTGATTATCTTTTAAATATAATCAAATGCTGATTTATTTGAGCTTATTTATTTTTATTTAAAATAAAAATGTATTGAACATAGGTGATTCGTAAGTATTTATTTCGTATTTTTCTTTTAATTAATACTTGAACAGGATACATTCTGTCCGCCATTCATTTGCCAGGTTGCACACTATTACTTGTTTGTACAATTGAGTTAAATCATGGTATGTTATTACTATAAATTAGTTTTTCTTTCTTAAATGTAATTAATTCAAAGATTTTAGACTGGTATAATATGTGGCACTTACAGAAAAATAATATCGTAGGCATTTTTTTCGTTTTCGTAGCGCGCGATGTATATTAGATGGTGATTTTTTTTAAGGAAAGTAATGAAAAGTTGACCTTTGTGTTATTCTGTGCTATAAGTGATTGTGGTCAATAAAAGTGTTGATGCATTAAGTGTGAAATTTATCTTGTATCGTTTATTGTTTTATGGCATTTTCTCGAGTAAGAACAACAAATAAAACAAATAAAACAACCAATTCTATCTAGCACTTCTCACGTATTACTTTAATTCAAGTTTATTTATATAGCACCTAAATGAATGCGTGATTTAATCTGTTGAAAGATTCCTGTTTAAAATTTGTATGATAAAATGCAATGCATTAGAGCATAAAAGAAAGTGAACAGCTGTTCCTGGTCGGTCTTCACTTGTAAACAGTGTAAGCTCACACAAGGAATTCTTCAGGCAGATGATGAGCAGCACGTGGGTTCAACTGGAGGCCAAGTGTCTTTAGCTAATGGGTGATGACCTTTCCTCAGGACACGGGCTTTAGTGGTGTGTGTGTTAGATGTTAGATGTTATATATAAATTATATAAAATGACATAAAATTCACTGTTTCGCTGAAACCAGAAACATCCAGTATGAATTTGTATTACAATACATTTCTCCTGCAAAAACAAACAAAATGACAAACAGAACCCAATTCTATTTTTATATATTTCTACAACCCCAGAAATGCTCTATGAATTAAAAGCACAAAATTGTACTTTTTACCGTCGCTGTTGTTGTACCTTAGTAGGCTCACTTATATACAGTAGGCTGTAACTTATACAGTTAAGTTCCACGTCAAATATTCCAACTAAAAGGTACAAAACATATTTTAATGTTACTACCACGGAGGCAAACAAAAGTAAACCTCGTGTCTTTATTTCTAAATACAATAAACACATAACATTTGCGATAATTTATTAAACACAAAAATACTGTGAAGTGAGACTTAAAATGTAAGTGTAAATAAATACAGACGGAAATTTACACAGATGGCTTCTGTATAGTTCATCATATTTTGACAAATAATCCTTTCGAAAATTAGAGATTAGATGTTAGACTCCTCAACTAAAGACTAGGAAAATGCATTAAAAAGAGCTGGAGGGAGAATGATTGGCACTATTTTTGCGTGTCAGGTAGTAACATGTCCAAGTATGAACATAAGTATAGCCTGCTACATATGCATGTCCTTTTCCCTAGATTATCTGAGTGTCGGCTCGTTTTTAAAGGCTTTAAGTGCAGTCATAAGGTGAACCAGAGGTCATCTGGCTATAAAAAAAGAAAAGAGGGAAGTGTCGGGCTGCCATTTTCTGTCTCGCAAAGCCAGGCGCAACCGATCCACTTCTAATTCTGTGAGAAAAGTAAAATTGTTTAGTAATGAAATATTTCCACACAGCAAGGTTCCCAGTGTTTAATTACCGCCGAGAGTGTTAAATTACCACCATACAGTGGATATATGGGGTCATTTGGACTGAAAGTATTAAATCAACACTGGAGATTTCACTATGGTTTTTACTTGTAAATCTGTCAAAAAAAAAACTGCGCTAAGCTGTGTGAAGGCTTAAGTATCCAACAAAATACGATGAATTAAAAAAATAAAAATAAAAAATAGCACACCGTGGGAATGTTTAATTACTTTAATAATTTTTTTTATTTAAAAATTTGGACATTTATTTATTTAGCCTTATTTTTGCGAAATAATTTCAACATGGATTAATAATAATACTATTATTATTATTATTATTATTATTATTATTATTATTATTATTATTATTATTATTGCCAAGATAAGTTTATTATAGTCAAAAGCAAAAGGGGAAAAGTTTCAGGCAAATGCTATTTCTACTGTTTATGACAGGACAGGAGAATAAACGAAGTTAGCTATTAATCATATCTAGAATCATTTATTTCCAGACAGGATGCCGCTTCAGGCAGCTCGTTGTTACTGTCTAGCAATTTAGTGCGCTGTACAATAAATTATGAATGCCTAAACATTAAGGTGTAATGTCAATGCATTCAAAACGTGTTTTCTTCTGATCTTTGACGCATCAAGCTCTCGCTAATGGTAATTACCTAACGGGATGCTATAAGAGGCTTAAAAGTACGCGCACACACTTCACACTTCTCTAAACACAAGTCTTTGTCTGTTCTCTAAACACAAGTCGTTGGCTGTTATGGCTTTCTTGTGGTTTAGTTGTATTAGGATGTGTTGCTGTGACTGTAATGAAACCCCCAATTCCCTGTGTGAGGAAAAAGTGTAATTATCTGTTAATTTATAGCGACGGACCATCGAGTTCACTCAGAGTTCACTCTCGCCCAGAGAACCGAGAGATCATTCTTCAGTCATCTATAAAACCTCCGATTAAAAAAAAGTGGGGGAAAAACATGAACATAAGCAAAGTAAATAAAGAAAATGTTTAGATATCAGGTTAAAATATGTTAATGTGACAATTAAAATAAACCAACTGGTTATATTTAGAAATCACATGATTGCAAATGTTTTATTGTATGTTTGAATGTGTGATAATTGCAATGATGTAAAAATAAGAAAGTGGACAATAAATAGCAGGGAATAGCCAATAAAACAAAATCTTAAAAATAAAACTGTTAAATGGTCAAGCTTCCTTGTACAATTGCATTTTAAGTTTGCATGCTCTGAGGGAGATGCATGCTCTGAAGACAGGAAATTACACTATGTGATTTAAAAGGTGTCCTGTCATATTTAGCACAAAATACAGTTATTAGAGCCTGCAGGTTGCGTGAATGAGGGTAATGTTTGTTTATATTGTGTCTGCACCACACAATATAATCAGTTTTTTTTTTGAGTGAAATTAAACGAATTGCTCAATTGAGGGAAAGCTCAAGACAGGGACATAAGTTCAAGTGGATCAAGTGGATTTATTTGTGAGGAAGTGTATAAAATAACAAAAGATGTGGTCAATGTTACTTCTTACTTTTTCCTGTATGTATAATGATTCAGATTACACATTATAGGTCTTATTTTTTTACTTTGTTAAAGTTGAGAATGAATGTTCACACATATCCCTACATTTTGGCACCCATTTTAAGTGCAGGAACGTTTTATCTCACAGAAACGTCGTTTTTGTTGGAGCTTAGAATATATCAAATACATAACTGAAGGTTCAGCCAGAATGATATCTGTAATGTTCTAATTGATAGAATAATAACTTCACACACTCTCTTTGCTTTTTCCTCTTTAGATAAAATCAGCTGTTTGGACCAAGAATCCTGGCTCTGGACTACTACCTTATTGTAGGAACATCTGCACTATGCAGTGGCTGGTGATATTTTTTCCTATTAAGGGAAAAATATCACCAGCCACTAATCAGAGAAGAACAAACAAGACATCAGTTATCCAAGTTACACCGATTACCATGATTTAAGGACATTGGTAACAGGGGAAATCTAATGTACAAGTCCAAAGGATAAAAGAATGACTGAATAAGTTAACTCACAGGAAGATAAATAAAGAGTTCATCTTTTCACTGGGAAGATTCAGTATAATGGTATAATAATGCAATTTAATAGAAATCAGTCAGTACACTGATGCATCCTCCATTATGTTGCAAAAGATGTAGATACAGTACTAGACATCAATAACCTATTTAATTGAAATGAACTACCTTAGCCTCACACAGTCTGGTTTGCAACAAAAACTGTATTTTACACACTTGCTTCCACTTTTTATTTTATATTGAACTGTTATTTTGTATTATGATGCCATATGTTGTAATATGTTGAACCAAAGAATCTCCATCACTAATGGTAATGCAGCATGTGACAGCATTTACAATATTAGAAGGAAAATAAAGCATTTGCGTACACCTTGAAAATGAATTCTATGTCCAATCTGTCATACAGAGTGAACTGATGGGGATAGACATGGTATTTAAAATCAAAGGTTAAACATAAAGCAACTGAACACACCATAATAAAATCAGAATAATTTAATGTCTTTCTTATTTTTGACATGGAATTGACATGTAAATATTGAAGGGTATAGAAACAACTTTGAACCTCTTTATATATCACCTACATATGTTAATATGTCCTAAAATATCAAATTTAAGATTTAATTAATATCGCAAGACAATTTACAGTAATACTCCAAACAGAACCTCTTTATAAGTTAGAATAAATTTCAAAGTAAACCTGCAATATATGTATACTCTCAACTACTAAAGCAACTGCACAACCTAAAATTAACCATTTATAACTGTGAAAAGTTAACTCAACGTCTACCTTTGAGAGATTATTGATCTGTCTTACAAAACATTGGATTGTATTCATTTATTAACACTGGCTAATATTAATACCCCAGTTGCTAGAAATCAACAAGAAAGAGTGTTGGAGGTTACAAACAGTGAGGTACTTGTTCGAGTAAATGGTAGCTTGTATCATGTTTAAATGATGCCCATACCTAGTTTTGCTTTATGTAAATTAAAACCAAAACTGCAATTCAAGGGTTTTGCCTTTTACAGCATATAACATTATACAAAGACAGAATCAGTATAGTCTATTTTAGCTATTCCAGCTAACTAGCAAACATTAGCCACCTAAACAGGCTAACATAACCCTGCATTGGCTAGCTTTACTCTCGGTTAAACTTGTCACATTATACTATTAAAATTGATTCATTAAAGGGTCACTATCAAAACTTACATACAAAATCAATAAATAAAAATGTTTTTTTATGGATAATTTAAAATTAAAATTAAATATGTTTTCACTGTATGTTTGTGTTATTAAAGTCATAGCAGGTACAGTACTAAAAACAAATAATTCTCAAAATTTAACACAAACAACAGCACTGAACACCATATAAAGACTAATCATTTTACTTGGTGGAATGCAGATTATTGTTATTTGTTTTCAGAAATTAATTGCAGGAATGTTTATGTTAATAAAACATTTGGATATTAGATTGTCAACCACATAATCTATGAATACAATGCATTATATATACTTTGAAACACAGCCCTCATTGACTTATAGAGAATTGGAAACTTTATGGAGTCACCAAAAAAAAAAAACAAAAAAAAAAGGAGAAAGGCTGAGTAAAGAATCCACTGAATTTAAAACTTTATATTAACCAAGGAGTTCAGACAGTAACTAAAACACATATAATGTAATAAAATGTACTATAAATTGGTTTCTTTAAATGGTTATATATATGATGTATTCTTGGAATAGCAACTTTACATTTCCTCCTATTAAATGTCAAATAAAGGATTAAATGTTTAATTCTTTATGTAAACTCAAATCAGTATCAAATCAATGCATGACCAAAAATACATTATGACAGATTTTTTTCCTCTCTCTCCCCATCATGGCTGTGCTTCATCACCGCTGAATCAGATATCGCACCACACTCACGCTGAGAAATTAGAATCCAATGATGTTTGTTCTGGTCAGGCTTCAAGATCAGGCTTTTAGCATTAGGTCAACTGATCAGGGCTTGTAATCTCATTCAGTTTCAGCATGAAGGTGGGAACTTGACACAACCAGCAAATACACTGCTTTAATAGATAAATGATCCTGATTAATTATAAAAATGTGCCTTTAATGGGACAAATAAAATAAGATCACAGAAAAAGAAGCTGCTGATATTAATGTTTTTTATTTATTTATTTTTGGATAATGTACCCTAATTAAATAAATAATAAAAATAGAATAAAAAATGATATATATAAAAAAATGAACAGCAGGAAGCATGCTAGAATGGAAACAACTGAAAAAGAAACAAAAATGATTTATAATAAAATAAATTTAGGAGTGCAAATGCAGGAAATACAAATCTTAATTCATGTGAAATATTTTGATAAATCTGAAGGCGTCGAAACTGTGAAATCACATAACTGAATAAACTAAATAAATAAATATTTCTAGTTTCTACATCCAAATATGTGAGAAAAAATTATATTAAATTAGTGAATATAAGAGTGGTTTCATTCAAATCATTAATATTCATGACTTGGACTACATGTAAAATGTAAATGGAATTAAAAATATATATTTGTGCACAGAGTGAGAGAAAACCTATATATTGAATTTCTGTTCAAGTGTTTAGAAATATTTATTTGTTGATTACATGTATATTAATGCACTTGGTTTATTATGCATATATTTGCATGCATGTCTAATGAATCAAAATTATCTTTCTGATCTCCTCAATAAAGCCACTTTGTCGTAACCTGAATGAAAAGACAGAGGAAGAGAGAAGGGAGATGGCAAGCAAATTGATATTCTGAGCATAAACAGAGGAGCTGCCGTAAGACATTCATCATGTGGAGTGCGTGTAGGAGAGACGCAGTGAGACGCGTGTCCCCTGGACGACCCCGGGAATCTGTCACAAGCAGAAATATATGCTTATTATGCAAATGTATAATGTGGTGCTATTGATTGCAGCCTGTAGCAGGCCATTACCACTCCCAGCTGGGACTGTGTGTGTGTGTGTGTGTGTGTGTGTGTGTGTGTGTGTGTGTGTGTGTGTGTATGTGTGTGTATGTGTTTGTGTCTGTGTGTATGCATCCACCATTACCATGATGATTTTGTCTGCATTTTGGTTGCGGATTTGATCATACATCACAAAGCAGTTTGACAAATGAAATTAGTCATAACACTGGGAAGTCCTCAAGACCACATGCTCTACAAATTTTTACCATTTTCTTGCTTCCACACCTTAAAATCAACTCATCACCTGACAGACCCTTCATACGGATGAGAATTCTTAGACTTTTTGTTTTGTTATCTGACTCCTGTTATCTGAGTCTATCAAAGTTTTCCATGAAAATGGACCGCAACAGTCATCTAAATCATATTTAGAGGTTTTAAGGGTCAGCATGCATCAACAGTAAATCTTTTAATTGACCCTTACTTGCCAGCTTATCAGCCAAATGGGGAATAAACACTTTTCCTAATAAGAAAACTGTACATAGAAACCTCTTTCAGAAGGACACAGTACAGACCAAAAGTTTGGATACACCTTCTCATTCAAAGAGTTTTCTTTATTGTGTTCTTTAGCCTATACAAGTCTCTTCTGCTTGTTGCTTGTCCTTAGCAGTGGTTTCCTAGCAGATATTCTACCATGAAGGCCTGATTCACACAGTCTCCTCTTAACAGTTGTTCTAGAGATCTGAGCTGCTGTTAACCTGCGATTTCTGAGGCTGGTGACTTGGATGAACTTATCCTCCGCAGCAGAGGTGACTCTTGGTCACTTGGGGACACTTTCAAAGTTTTCAGTGCCAAACAAATACAAACGTTTAAAATAATAATCAAAAGATATTATCAAGAACCTGACTCAATGAAACACATGTGGACAGAATTCAGTGCCGTGAATGGGGCTGCTGTGAGGCTTAGGTTGAAATACAGTGACTTTTTCATTGAGGTGCTGAGACTAACTCTGATTTTCAGCATCATGCCCCACAAAAATGAGAATTAATTTTACTCATTTAAACTTATAATTAATATTTTCTCCGACATATGTTCATCAGTAGACAAGGTTACAAACCTAGAGGTAAGAAAGACCATTTCTTTCAGATGAAATAAATCTTTGTGATTTCATTCCTTTTGACATTAAACTGCTGGAAATTTGCTTCTTGTTGAGGAACATGCAAAAAAGAAATATTTCAATTCAGAAAAAAATCTATCCGCACTATTTTTCCAGGTTTAATTAATGGTTGGACCCAATACCAGTAATTTCAAATTTCTTAGGTTTTTTTGCTTCATGCAGTCCTATACTGTTACCCTTCTGAATAATAACTACATCGGTTATGGTTTAAATGCTGAAACATATTAATCACTGCAGTGATTACCCAATCAAAGCCTATTAAGTCATTACCTATTTAATTCTAAAAAGCAACTTTTTTTGGCCTGGCAGAGTAATAAGAAAATCTCACTATTTCATGTGTAGGTTTTAATGGGGGGACACAAAAAAAATTAAGCATCTCACTCTTAGTCACAGTTTATTCTTAGTGACAGTTTGATCAGTAACTGGAAATAAACATTAACCCTTGACCCAAACCTTTGTATGTGATGGTTATGAGCAAATTTCTTTGTGAAACAGTAGCAAACATTGGTTATCTTTACCTGAAGCAAAATCTGATGTCTCAACAAATCAGCATTATCTGAAAAATGTTCAGTATGGGTACATACATTTTTCCTGAATTTCATTTTAGCCAAACATACTGGTCTCTCTGGATACTCAAAGTATTGTAAAATAAGGAGCTATGAGTTTATTTTTTATCTGAATCATTTAAATGATACTGCTTAAAACTGCTAGTGAGCTGCCTTCAATTCAGGACAACAGTTTTATTTTGGCATTTTGTCCTAACAACATTTGAGCCTATAAATTGAACACATTATGTGTTTCTTGAGCAATAAAATAATTAGTTAGTGTTTTTTTTTCTATGACACAATTTCACACAGTATTTTGTAGACATCCACAAAGTACAAGTAGTGTGCCAATATTTTTAAAGTTACTTTCAATGTGACACATTTTCATTTAGAGCATTAAGACTTCATATTACATTATATTTAACTCTAGATGTACGTGTGTGTGCCCTGCGATGGATTGGCACCATATCCAGGGTGTAGAGATTTACGTTGCTGCGCCAAGCAAACTCTTAGGTCTGTTGATGGGCTGCTAAGAACTAATATCTAAAATATACATTAGAATTGAGATACATAGATAACTAACAGGATATTTTATTTTTATAACAGGCATTTTATATATTTGTTTAAAATTATGTTAAAACTGTTCTATAAGTTGTATGAAAAATCTTTTGTTTTCCAAAATGTAGAAGACATATCAAGATAAGAATATAAACTAATCCTCACATTTCTACATTTTCCTGCCTGCCCTCATGTAATTATGTAAAGGTTTATGTTTATGTAAAGTTTTCACAAAACGAATCATTTCATGATTTTGGTAAGACCTACTTCACCATAATGCTACTGTAACTGGCATAGAAGTCAGTTTACATTTCATATTTATTTAATAATTTTCATTATTATAATTTTCAAATACAATATATTAGTTTTTATTATTTTCAAATACAGTGGAACCTTGGATTGGAAGCATAATTTGTTTCGTATACACATATACCAAAACACCAAAACACTCATATATCAAAGCAAATTGTCCCATAAGGAATAATGGAAACTCAGTGCTTGGAACACAGTGTTTCTGTTAGTGTGTGTGTGTGTGTGTGTGTGTGTGTGTGTGTGTGTGTGTGTGTGTGTGTGTGTGTTTGTTTAGTAACGGAAACGCTGCTCTGTCAGGAAACTTCATTAACAAGTAACCACTCTAATGAAACTCGCGCGCACACTCACACACTAACAGAATCAAAAATGAACAGTAAACTTAAAACAAATTAACCTGCACTTTAATTTTGAAAAGAATCCCGACAGAGTAGTGTGAAGGGGAGACGAGAGGAGAAGGGAGGGGGCTTCTGCATAGAATGACTTTCACACACATACACACACACACACACTAACAGAAACACTGCTCTGTCGGGAAACATCTTTAACAAGGAACCTCTATAATGACACACACAGTAATGGAATCTCTGCTGTAAAGTAAAAATAAAACAAATTAACTTGCACTTTATCTTTGAAAAGAATCCCGACAAAGCAGTGTTTATATTAGTGTGTGTGTAAAAGGATGGAAGAGGATGGAGGGGGCTACTGTGTAGGATGACTTTTTCACACAAAAACACACACGCTCACAAACACACACAGACACACACATAAACACACACACAAACGGAAACAGGGAGAGACTCTGGAAAGTGGATTTTTAACAAGGATCCTCTCTAATGACACTTGCTTTTGCTTTACGCGTGCACACACATATGGTCACAATGTTATAGTAAACAGTACATACACAGATGCTGACTACACGCGTACCCATAATCCTGTAGTGCGCAAGAAAGAATAACCATTGGCTCAGTTGTGATCACGTGATGCTTGACAAAGCACATTCTTGTATATCAAGACCTCACTCAATTATTAAGTTAAAATTTGTTTTTAAATTTTGCTTGTCTTACAAAACACTCGCAGACCAAGTTACTCTCAATCCAAGGTTCCACAGTCCGGTGGAGACTTGCAATTGGACCTTGATTAGGAAAGAGTCGTTTAGTACAGACTCTTATTATGACAAACGGAGTGAGTGACTTCAAGGAAGACGTTTGCACCACATGTTGAACATGTATATTTTTAATGTTTACAAAGGTTAATTAAATCTCAAAGGTTAAAGATAATCTTTCAAAATGAAAGTTCAAAATATCCATTAGTAATATGCTGCTAATAGTAGTAGGTTTTTTTTAGGTAAGTAGGTTTTTGCATTTCTTTAACATGTGATTAATGTGCTTTGCACTGTTGTGTATAAAGAAGATATTTATTCTGTTTTGTTCTCTGTTGTTCTTTGTATTTGTATTTATTTTATGCCTTTGGTTCTCACGGCATGTTAAAATTAGATGGACATCTTGGTGGGGGCTACAGCTAAATCACAACTAAACCAACTAAATCACATGTATATTTACAATTTTAAACTAGAATACGATTTTATTTTGATACAGGTCAGTGTACATCTGGATTTTTGCTCATCTTTTAACTTTTTTTCACTCTAAGATAGAATATAGTCAGATCAGAAAGGTTGGTTTAAAATGATACATGAATGAACTTAGGGTTAAACTAAACATTATGCAGCTATCAAGTGATTGATATTTTTGTGCAAGCAAAAAGTGACATTTGTCAAGTGAAAGGAAATCTTTGAAAATAAAATAGATCACCTAAAATAAACAGAAAATTGACTGAAAGCCTGCTCATGATTACATGTTCTCATACGTGCCATTAAAAGAGAAAAAAATGTTTCTTAAAACCGAGTAATTAAACTGAATTACTGAAAAACATGAGGGCATAGTCTATTCTGTTTTAGGTAATGGATATGAGCAGTGATTGGTTAATGTAAACTCAACAAACTAATCCCATTTCACCATATTCTAATCTAGCGATAAAAAAAAAAAAACGAATCTAGAAAGCCTGTGAAATTAAAAAAACAAACAAAATTCTTTTCTTTCCTCACGCTTTTCCCATTTAACATTCGCTAAAAACACGTTTGTCCCTAAACCCAGTACAGCAGCGGGGTAAATTTCATACTACATTATACTCTTAGTAATGCTTACACACTAGGGAAGATACATTCAAAAATCTTATTGAAAATGAATATTTACATTAAAACTTCAAAATGAGTGTTTGTTAAATTCCGGCATTTTCCCTGACATCAGAATTTTTATAATTTTTTTTCAATAACCTTGGACACTCTGAGGCACTGTCACCTTGCACCTCCAAGGTCTGGGTTCGATTCCTGGCCAGACTCGATTCCTGTCTCTGTGTCCATGGAGTTTGCATGTTCTCCCCGTGCTTGGTGGGTTCCTCCGAGTACTCCGGTTTCCTCCCGCAGTTCAAAGACATGCAGAGGCAGAGACATGCTGGAGCCTATCCCAGGAGGCTTAGGGCACGAGGCAGGGTACACCGTGGACATCGTGCCAATCCATCACAGGGCACACATACACTACTGATACTAATAACCACAATCTCAGTTGCCAGTTTTATATTTGGAAAAATCACTTTTTTAGAGAATTATGTGCTCCTAACACATGAGCAGTTAATTGGTAAATGTTTACAATCTTCACTCGAGTTATTTCACTTGAGTAATTATGTAATGTTACGAAGTTATAGATTAATTTTGAACATGAGTCATGATTATAAACAATTCATTTTTATCTGATTGTGCAGACAATCACCTCTACATCACCATAGCAGATATAGCAGCTAGCTAGTTCCATGAAGGTTTATACATTTTCAGGCTTTTAAAGATCCCGTCAGTTTAGCTCATTTTAATTTAGGTGACTAGCATGGCGATTACAAACATTAAAAAATGGCTACCACAGAGATGACTGTGTGGATATTGAGGAATATGTTAAAATCTTCCCAGAAGTCTTCTCAGTTTCCAGTACTCTTCACTTTTAATACTATTTCTAATATTAGTCCTATAATTATATATTGTTATCACTTTTTAAAATATTGTTCTATCTTGTTCTTTTATTATTTCTCCGAATGATAAAAGCCCACCTTAGACAATGCTTCTATAAAAATGAATCCTGTCTCTTTTCTTTTCTTTCCCAGAGCATTATGCACACATTAACACAATTTAAAGGAGCCAAAGGTCACCTTAAGAAAGACAGATTAAATATTCAGTGTCTCTATAGACAATTTCTATCCAAACACATCTCTAATCACTCACTTAGAAATTAAGAGTTAGTTCAGATTATTCACTTTTGCTTCAGTTTTCTGCATGAGTAACTGTTGATTTATTAATTTTCAATTTATTAGTTTTTAAAAAATTAATAGAACACAAGTTTATAAAATTACTTATGTTGGAGACTTGAATAAAATAGGCTTACATTAGCTTGGTCCTTAGATTAAGGTTATCTGATTCAGTAAGTAGCCAAATTTGCAATCAAACTAGCTAATATTTTGTCAATTACTGATAGTCAATATTTATTGTGAGTGTTTTTAAAAAACAATCTTTGCAAAGAACTGTCGGACTGCTGATACTAGTCAGCAAGAAATAAGACATAAGTTAGGATATGTTCATAAATGATTGTGATCTTTCTTTGCTGTCAAACTAGCAAACATGAGGTTAACTACTATAGTGATGCTATATGATAATTGTTACTGTTTGAAATTGAATATTGTCTGAGCAAATTTTCAGAAGGAAACACAAAAAAAGTAATAATTCTGAATTCTGCAAATTATAATTATAATAATAATTATGCAAACATATATTAGAGACAAATATGCATTGTCTGGAATTAACACTCAGGGCTTTTGACCTTGTAGTAATTAATATGGAGCAATCATGGTGGATGACGCAGCCACTTCTGTGATGCTAATGACTCACACGATGTAGCATAATGAAGGTAGAGGTGACCATAAGTAACACTGTGAGCAAATAAACAAATCTCTAATAAACAAAAAAAAGGGGACGAGGACAGAGGAAGATAAGATGAATTACGATTCTTATGTCTGGTTGTGCCGAAAAATGCAGTCATCCCCCAGGACATGGCTTTCTCAATTAATCTGAATTAATCCGTTTTCTTCTTTTTCTTTTTTTTTTAATTATCAATCTGTATGTGTTCATTTTTTCTTGCTATTTTGACTGACCAGTGATTAAGAGATGGATTGTATCTGTTCTGTAAAAATTTATAAATACATAAATAAATAAATAATACCTCAGAGGAAAATTTATTGAACATGCAGCACTTTTGATAAGAAAACACTTTAGGAAATTACACACACATCCTCGAGCTAATTCATCTTCCATCTAACAAGGCAGAAACATTTATTATGTTTAAAGCACAAAGCAATCCATTATCCATCTTAGCTACTCACATGATTTATTTTTGCTCTTGTCCTTTAAAAAACCCAGAAGTAAATGTACTTCAGCATCAGGAGTAAATGTATATATAATATCTATATTATACGCCACAATTCAGAGTCAAGTTCAAAAGTATTCAGACAACGACAAGTGGTGGTTTATTTTCAGCTTTAATTAATGGGGATTTTTAAAAAAAATATTGTGTTAAATGTTAAGAAATCACAGCCTTTTTTTAGTCATTGCCCATCTGTACCATGAAGTACTATCAGTGCTATCAGTTCAGAATTCATCCTGCTGCTTCAGTCATCATCATAAACACCAGTCAGCCAGTTCCACCGCAGCCTCAAACACTCATTCCATAACACTACATTAACCTTGTTTAATGATGATATGGTGCAACGTGGATCTTGAGCACTTCCACTCTTTCTACATAAACATGTACAATCATTCAATCATTCTATGTACATAATCATTCTTGTACAAGTTCATCTACCCAAAGAATATTGTTCCTGGACTGGCCATGCTTCTTAAGTGTTCCCAATGTTTCGCATCTTGAACTTAATCCTCTATATTTACACTCATGAAGATGTTTCTTAAGTAAAGCCTTTGACACAAATGTTTTTGACTCACCTAGATCTTCCGAATGGATTGTCTTTTGACTGTGGAAAAAGCGTTCTGTGATCATCCACTTCAGTTATCTTCTGTGGCCTTCCAGGCCTTTTGGTGTTGTTGAGCTTGCCAGTGCCTTTCTTCTTTTTAAGAAGTGTTGTGTTGTGTGAGTGTTGTGTGTTTTTTCAGTCTAATGAATCAATGCCAGACCTTTTTAGATCTCATTAATTTGTTATACTGTTACTATAGAAACAATAACATACTAGAACAAGTACATTAAAATAATATTACAAACCTGCACTACTATAGCGATGTAGAGAATTACAGCTCATTTGGCGTTCCAGGTGTTCTACAGTTGTTAATTACACTGACTGTCGGTAGCAGCGTGGGTGACAGGAAGTCTGTATGAATCTGAGTACTGAGGAGGGAGATCAGATGCCTGCCAAAACCCACATAAAACCAGTCACAGAAGCAGAATGAAACAAAAATAAGAAAGAAAGAATGTGATAACATTGATTATCAGGTGACTTTTCTTTCTGAATTCCATTTTTTGTCATTCTTTTTTCATTCACATTTTTCCCAAGGTATTATTTCTTATGTAAATACTGAATTGTTAACTTCTTCAGTGATTTTTTTTCTTATTCTATATATTTACTGTCTTTTTTTGTTATTCGTTTATTCATGCATTGCATTGTTTCTTTCTTGTGGGTGTTTTATCTCATCATTGTTTCTTTATTTTTATATAATTTCTCTCTCATTCTCTGTTCCTTTATGTTCTCACTCTTTCCTTTTACCCATATCACTCTCAGTCCATCTCTTTTTTTCTTTTTCTGTCCATGTTTTTCTCTCACTTACTGTCTCCTTTTACCTTCTACTATTTGTGTCTCCAACAGTTCTTTATTCCTTCCATGTACCTTTCTTTTTTCCTCTTATACCTTCTTTCTGGATTTCTCCCCCCATCATTTCATTTTGCCAGCCCCTTCTCTCCTTCTTACTATTTCTTCCTTTCACCATCTCATCCCTTTCTGTCTCAATCCCTCTCCCTATTCCCTCTTTCTCCGTCTCTCTCATTTTTTTTCATCTCCACCCGTTTCCATTCATCACGCTTTTCTCTCTAATTCTGCTTTAATAACCCAGCGTGTTCATTTATCACAGTATTGAAGAGTGTCAGGTCATCTGGAGGTCACCCTCTCAAATCCCCCCCCCCCCCCACACACACACACAATGCATGTACACAAAACATGAAAGAAGAATGCAGAAAAAATAGGAATATTTACAAACAGGTCACAAATAAAGATAATTTAAAGCAGATTTAAACCTACCTGAACACAGAAGGGTAGAAGGCAGACCAAATGTGTTAAGGTGTGTGCATTTTATGCTGTGTTTGTCTGTGTGTGTGTCTCCACAGTAGATGCATCTCCCACAGGCAGCCAGTGCAGCTCATCAGGTTAATTATCCCCCCTGTAGTGTTCAACGCTGCCTTTCAATTTCACCACTACATCCTACAGTCTTTATATTAGAATAAAATAATTGATTAAATACTTAATATTCATAGGCAGAATATAACTTCTGAAATAAAGCTCTAAAAAAATGACTGTATATATTTATAGATTTATTGGAGTATAAAAATATACAATGCAACAAAAATACCAGAAACAGAACCTAAAACTTTTTTAAAAGACCACAATAAATCATTTATATTTCTATTACACCACTATCAAAATATCACAATGATGTCATTTTGAATGGTGTCCTTTTTAAACAAACCTTCGAAAAATATTTAATTATTTTATCACAAATAGTTACTAATTTATTAGGATTTTATGTAAATAATCTGTTTTTCAATTAATAATAATATTTAAACAATTTAAATGTTAACAAAATGAAATTATACAACAAAATACCAAAAATAGAAAATATAGAATTTCCTTTTAGTAAATTAATACTTATTACACCACTATCCAAATGATCACATTTAAATGTCAATTTATAAAAGAGCCAAAGAAATATAATCAGCCTTTACATTGTAAATTTTTATTGATTTATTTGCATTTTTATTTAAATAATGTGATCCTTTTTCAGTTAATATTCTTTACACTTTGTCAGAATATGTAAATGTCTATTCTAAAATAAAAAATCTAAAAATAAAATAATAATTAAAAAAACTAACCAACCACAAAACTCTAACAAAAGCTTTTATTTTCTTTACAGAACATTTCAGTGTTGGAGAGATTGGCCAAAAAAAAAAAAAAAAAAATCAAGTTAAAATTAATCTAATCATGATTTATTTAACTTGACTAGACTAGAATACAATTGTCTCATTATCACAACAAAAGAGCATAAAGGGTCATGATGCAGAAATACATAAAAGATGTCGACTTTGCATATAAAATATTTACAGCTAATAATAATCATCATCATCATACATGGACGATGTGTTCATGCAGCACAGAAAAAAAAGTCTTACTCTCGTGTTATTTTTATGGCTTTCAATTTCTTTTTTTCACTTTCTTTGCATTACATCTTTTTGTCTCTTTCTTTTCATCGTGTTTTATTACATTACATTAATTTCTTTCATTTATGCTGTAATGTTTTTCTTACTTGCTTCCCATTACATCTTTCTGTTCTTATTGATTTACTTCTTTCTGTTACAATTTTTTTCATCTTCCTTTTATTTCTGTCTGCTCCGTCCCTTTCTTTAGTTCTTTCTGTTGTGATTGTATTTTTCTTCTTTGTTTTTTTCCATCTTTTTCCTCTCTCCCTTCCTTCCTTTCTTTTTAGTGACAATATTATTTATTACCATTAGTGACTGAGGATAATAGAACAAAAAAAGAAAAGGATGTAAATTTTGTGGCTGATTTAAAACAGCACTTCTGCAAAAATAAAACATAAGCAATGTTGCTCTCATAATGCAAGTCCAGTCATTTAGGTCAGACATGTCATTACGTGAAGTTTGCTTCTTACGTTGTAAGAACATACTGGTACTGCTAATGCTACTACAATGCTAATGTTGCTAACAGGTAATGGAAGCTTACATTGATCAGCCATAACATTAGAACACAAAATATTATGCCCAGTATTGTGGCTCTCGCCTCTCAGGTTGTTGCCACTGGATTATTTAGGTCATCTGGGTCATGGAGAGGAGTCTCTGTGGACCGGACTTGTCCAGTGCATCCTATAGGGCGTTATTGGATTTGGATCTGGGAAAGGCCAGGTCGGGGGCCTTGGGCGGTGGGCTGTGTTGCCTTTCTATCGCAGCCAGCATTTACTTTTTTCCTTTGATTTGTGCTGCATTGGCTTCTCGGGGTATAGTATTACTTTTTAAAATATTTATATTTAAATTACAACATATTAAACAATTAAAACAATTACCTTTTAGTAAATTAATACTTATTACACCACTATCCAAATGAAACAAATGGGATCGGGCTGGACGGGCTGGCCTTTGGTTAAAGGTGAGCCTTAGGTGCCCATGATCCTGTCACTAGTTTACTGGACCAATGCATTAATGTTATGTGATGTTAGGCTGATCAGCCTATAGCCTCCAGTTTAGGCTCATCTATTTTAAAAAAATATTTGTCAGGTGTATACAACCTGACATACCATCCATTACGCCTTAGATCCTTTAGCGGTGAATCATGCAGTGAGCTCCAGACACCGAGTATGTGAAGTCTGACTGACTGTATTTGAGGTAAAGGCTGAGTGTAGTGTACTTTATATAAAACAATATATACAAATAAAAACATTCTAGAAGTATATATAGTCAGTTGGTGAGCAAACCCAACACCCCTATCTGATCTAATTTGGTTCGAGCCACAGAGGCCCAACCCTTATTGGCCAGCGGGTTCCTGGGTGAAGGATGCAAGATTCCCTCCACCTTCACTTCCAGTCCAGCTTCAGCGAGGCCACGCCGGGCTCGCTGCTCTGCCACCCTGCCCACTCCAATCACCATGGAAACACCAAGAGCACGTACCACCTGGCACAGTGCGGCATCGCAATGGCTAAACAGGGCTTCCCGGTCCTCAATGGCCATCTCGGGGGGCGTCACGTTCCTTCCAGACTCACTCATGAACATCAGCGGGCATAGGTTATGGACAAAACAGTGACGGAAAAAGCATTCTGGTTCTCCACAGAGCTCCTTGAAGAAACTCCAGAACCGTGCACCGCTCACTTCACTTTGAGAGCAGAGAAAGCCTCTCACTGGACGTTTCGGATGCTCGTTTGGAGGATGTCCCACCACGCCAGAGATCCTCAGCCAATCACGCACGGCCTTTACCTCACCGAATGGAACCTGACAAAGGATTAAAGGGAAATAAGGAGCTGAGAATTTAAAAAGAAAATATTAATAATAATGGACTAAAGATAGAGTTGACAGGGTGATGCGGTAGATCAATTAATTAAATTAAATGCGGTAGATCAGAATTAACAATTTCAACTTATTTAAATAAAAAATAATTACATACTTGTAAGAGTAAAAGCTTCTCTTCTGAAAACGCAAAACTACATCTTTAGTGTTACAAAGAGCTGACACTGTAGACTACTTATTTTTAAGTATTTTTTTATTAGACTAGTTATTTTTAAATAAACATTTAACGAGACAATGTCATTATTAATGTAAAACTCAATAATATCTGTGAGAGATAAAGAAATTGCCATACTCCAGTCTGCGCCATGCCAAACGGTCCCGGGTTCATCCCCAAGAATAAGATGCTCTGTCCGCTGTGGCAGTACTTCTCAGCAAAGAGAAGGTGTGTGTCCCATGCGTACTCCAGTGGGTTGTACACGTAGCGCACCGGATCCTTAAAGGTCAAAGTTCGTAGTCGGGCGCTGAGTTCCAGCTGAGCCTGGAGAAAACCAGCCACTGTTGGAGAACAGTTAGGGAAAAATCCATCTGGGTTTAAGATGATTTTCTCAACTTGCTGTTCTTCCTCCTGAGTTGAGTCTCCTTTATCCAACCTGCAGGCCACATAAACAAACTAATTTAGTCTAATTAATTATTTATAGCAAGGTTGCATTGTTTCAAGGTTCAGATCCTTTTCTTCTTTCGGCTGCTCCTGTTAGTGGTTGCCACAGTGGACCATTCCATCTAACTCTGTCTACCACATCTTTCCTTGTCACTCAAACCTCCTGCATGTCCTCCCTCACCAGATCCATAAACCTCCTCTCGGGCCTTCCTCTTTTCCTCCTTCCTAGCAGCTTCATCTCTAACATTCTCCTCCCGATACACCTTTCATCCTTCCTCTGCACATGTCCAAGCCTTCTTAATCTGTCCTCTCTAACTTTGTCCCCAAAACCATCCTACCTGCACTGTGCCTCTAATATACTAATTTCTAATCCTGTCCATACTTGTCACTCCTAAAGCAAATCAAAGCCTTCTCAGTTCTGCCACCTCCAGCTCAGCTTCCTGTCTTTTTGTTAGTGGCAGTGTCTCCAAACCATAAAATACTGCTGTCTTACTGCTGTCCTGTAAACTTTTCCTTTCCTGTCTTGCCTGTCTACTCTTCTCCACCCATTCCGCCCTGCCTGCACTGTCTTCTTCAAAGTAATGCGGAGTGTGGTAGAGAAGTGAACAGTTGACCCTAAACATTTAAACTCCTCTTCCTTCCCTACCTCTACTCCTTGCAACTGCACCTTCCGATATTTACGGAAGTATCTGTGAGTATTTAGACACGCGCGCGTGTACAGCAGCACTGAGCAATGCCGTGCAGAGTTAAACACCCTGCGGCTTGCGCAGCACACAGCACGCGGTGTGATACTGAAGTGAGGAAAAGATAAACAATAGGATAAAAACCACCCAGTGTGATCGAGTCGGAACCCCTCTGACCCACGACAACATCTACCTTCATCATCCGAACTGGCCAGCGTGGAGCCTGGTCCAGCAGAGAGCCTGCGAGTGAGCGGTAAGTTAATATTAAATACTATTAACTCCTGCTATTAACGCTATTAAAGAGAGCGTAATGCCTGCATAAAAATTTAGATGGAGAAGTGCTGACTACAGATACAGAGGAAGGAACATCAAGAGATCGAATAGGACGTTGATGCAGACGATGGACCAACTGTTGTCCTAATTCCATTAACACACCCTCTGGCTATTCAAGTACAAGTAAATACAAAAATATGCTACATTTTAATGTTTATATTTTTTGTCCAATTTGACAGCTTTTTTTTTATTTTTTACAAAGTTTACTTTTATTATATTTTTATTTAATAATGTTTAATAAAAACATTTTGCACTCTATCCAGTACTTTGTCTCTATTTCAAATCCCACACACTCATCTTGGATTTTACAGTATACATTTATTTTTACATTTACAAAAATAAAATATAAACACACGGCACACAAAACATGTTAAACACTAAACATTGATGCATGGTGAGGTTTTAAATTCAATAGTTTCAGCACCTCAGTTAAGTTTGAAAATCTACACATAGCAAGGTAAGGGAAAAAGAGCAAAAGCATCTCTCTTATAGGAATGTTGTTTTCTTAATAGGAGTATTTAGTAGCCATTCCTGGTCTCTCCTGGTCACAAGGACATCCTGCCATCACACACCACCCCTCTCTTGAACCCAGATGAACCTGAGGAGAACAGGAAAATGCATGATTAGATAATTTATCATTTATTATATGTATGCTATTTGTTGAACTTTATTCTAGCAAGCATTATATTTATTTGTAGCATTTCTTGCATTTATTTATTCATTGTTTACATCTGTGATTAATTTACAGTGTACAGTCGTAGCCAAAAGTTTTGAGAATGACACAAATATTAGTTTTCACAAAGTTTGCTGCTAAACTGCTTTTAGATCTTTGTTTCAGTTGTTTCTGTGATGTACTGAAATATAATTACAAGCACTTCGTACGTTTCAAAGGCTTTTCATTGACAATTACATGACATTTATGCAAAGAGTCAGTATTTGCAGTGTTGGCCCTTCTTTTTCAGGACCTCTGCAATTCGACTGGGCTGCTCCCGATCAACTTCTGGGCCAAATCCTGACTGATAGCAACCCATTCTTTCATAATCACTTCTTGGAGTTTGTCAGAATTAGTGGGTTTTTGTTTGTCCACCCGCCTCTTGAGGATTGACCACAAGTTCTCAATGGGATTAAGATCTGGGGAGTTTCCAGGCCATGGACCCAAAATTTCAATGTTTTGGACCCCAAGCCACTTAGTCATCACTTTTGCCTTATGGCACGGTGCTCCATTGTGCTGGAAAATGCATTGTTCTTCACCAGACTTTTGTTGGATTGTTGGGAGAAGTTGCTGTTGGAGGGTGTTTTGGTACCATTCTTTATTCATGGCTGTGTTTTTGGGCAAAATTGTGAGTGAGCCCTTGGATGAGAAGCAACCCCACACATGAATGGTCTCAGGATGCTTTACTGTTGGCATGACACAGGACTGATGGCAGCGATCACCTTTTCTTCTCTGGACAAGGCTTTTTCCAGATGCCCCAAACAATCGGAAAGAGGCTTCATCCGAGAATATGACTTTGCCCCAGTCCCCAGCAGTCCATTCGCCATACTTTTTGCAGAAGATCAATCTGTCCCTGATGTTTTTTTTTGGAGAGAAGTGGCATCTTTACTGCCCTTCTTGACACCAGGCCATCTTCCAAAAGTCTTCGACTCACTGTGCATGCAGATTCGCTCACACCTGCCTGCTGCCATTCCTGAGCAAGCTCTGCACTGGTGGCACTCCGATCCCGCAGCTGAATCCTCTTTAGGAGACGATCCTGGCGCTTGCTGGACTTTCTTGAACGCCCTGAAGCCTTCTTAACAAGAATTGAACAAGAATCTTTCCTTGAAGTTCTTGATGATCCTATAAATTGTTGATTTAGGCGCAATCTTAGTAGCCACAATATCCTTGCCTGTGAAGCCATTTTTATGCAACGCAATGATGGCTGCACGCGTTTCTTTGCAGGTCACCATGGTTAACAATGAAATTTCAAGCATCACCCTCCTTTTAACATGTCAAGTCTACCATTCTAACCCAATCAGCCTGACGTAATGATCTCCAGCCTTGTGTTCGTCAACATTCTCCCCTGAGTTAACAAGACGATTACTGAAATGATCTCAGCAGGTCCATTAATGACAGCAATGAAATGCAATGGAAAGTTTTTTTTTTAGGGATTAAGTTAATTTTCATGGAGTATATGAAAATTGCTATTATAAAAACTTAAGCAGCAACTTTTCCAAGTTCCAATATTTATGTAATTCTCAAAACTTTTGGCCACGACTGTACATAAACACTTTATTGTTATGATAAAAAAAGTAAAATATTTAAGTAACGCTCATTTGCTATGACTAAAGAAAGTATTGTTTAATGAGCAATTTATTTCTATTTGACTCGAAATCAGAAGAGAATGTAGACAGCACATGATTACTCACCTTACAGAGTAGAGTTGAAATGTCATTCCTCAGTGCCTCGTGCTGTATCTGTGCAGCGCGCGCTCATTTCACCCTCTGAGTCGTGCGACAGATGTGTCAGTAGGCATGTTGTTTATAGTGCCGTTGTTTTTGTCACAAAAATAAAAACAACAACACGGAGAATTAACAGGGGGGTATTCCAGAAAGCTGGGTTAACTTACCATTTGTTAAAACTTAACCTCAGGGTTGATTTACCCCAAACCCGCATACCATGAGTATGTCGGTTCCAAAACCCCTGAGAAGAGTAAGTTTAATCAACCTCCTACTGGTTACCCAGAGTTAATGCGCGTTGACGGTGCATACATAAAGACATTTTCAATGGATCGCCGATTTCACGAGTCAAAATGGAAAATCAAGGTGAAAAAAACAGAGCGGCATACTTCACAGAGGCAGAGTTGGAGATTTTAATGCACCATATGAAGAATTCAAGCCATTAATAATAATTTTTTAAAAAAAGCAATACGGCTGCATCGGCTAAAGAAAGAGAGTTGGCTTGGCAAAAAATAATGGACAGAGTGAATGCGTGAGAGTATTAAATAGCACACTTGACATCGGTTTCTCTTTTATTATACACTGTAAACCCCAATGATCAAAGTAATTATACACACTGTTAACGTAAATAATTGCAATTAAGTAAAATTAATAGACTTTTTTGAGTATTCAGAACCTTTTGATATTTTAAGTAATCGTAAGTACGTAAGGAACAGCAACCGTCATCTTAAAATTCCACCTTCTTAAAATCTATAGAGCTCTGGTGGCTCAGTGGTAAGTGTTTTGCCTACCGTGTGAAAGACCTGAGTTTGATTCCCAACAACTGCAACAACAATTTGTTTAAAAAAAATTATAGCCTACTTAAAATTGGAAACATCATTACTTAAAAAAATTTATGTAACTGATTACCTCAAGTTTTTTGAGTTTTGAGTTAGTGTTTAAGTGCCAGACATACTGTGTGAACGGCTCTACGCACAGTTGCCTTCCCCACCTGCTCTGCATCACCCACATTGTACAAAAAATGCCATGACGCAAAAAAAAAACCCCGAAGTTTTATGTACACAAATTTTTTAAGTGATGATGTTTCCAATTTTAAGTAAAGAGAACTATAAATTTTTGAGGTTGTTAAACTTGTTGCAAATCAAATAAATAGTTGCTGCTGTCACCACATCAGACAAGCCGGCCCGGGGATCGAACCCAGGCCGTTCACATGCCAGGCGAAACCTTTACCACTGAGCCACCAGAGCTCTATAGAGTTTTACTTTGTGGAATTTTAAGGTGACGGTTACTGTTACTTACGTACTCACGATTACTTAAAATATGAAAAAGTTCTGAATACTCAAAAAGGTTTATTAATTTGACCTAATTGCAATTATTTAAGTTAACAGTACTCAATGTGTTTAATTACTTTGAGCATTAGCAATATGCGGTTTCAAGAGATGTGTTAAGTAAATTAATGATTTCCTTGAAAACCGATAACACTCTTTCAAATAATCATTAGGAAATTAAAAGACATCAATACGCTGTCTTATAACTCTCTCCCGGCGGAAAAAAACTTGTATAATTTGTGCCTCCACGTCCACAGGATCATCATCAACAGCGCATGTCATGCTCAACAAACAAACTTACCCTGGAACATAACCTGCTACCGAGCAGGTTATCTTCAGAGAGTAAGTTGCTATGGTTACAAACATACCCAGAAAGTCAGTTTTTGGAACCGAAAGTTGAGGTTATCCACTAACTTACTCTTAAACTTACCCGGGTATGTCACATAACCTGCTTTCTGGAATATCCCCCAGATGTCTCACAGTTCATGACCCGAGTGGGCGTTTCTTCTTCTTTCTTAGTTTTTTTCCGGCGAAAACCAACTACCTCTCTACCTCCACCTACTGTTTCCGGTTGTGTAAATACGCAAGTGTGCCCGGGATCACAATCGCTATTACAGTGTGAACGCAGACCTGCGGGGGATTGGGGAGGGGGAGAAATCGTGCTCGGGTACAGAACGGAACAGATCGTTGCCAATGTGAAAACGCCCTAAGAATGTTCCAAACTCTTGTGTTGGCCACTCACAACGTTCTTGCTCTCTCTCTCTCTCTGAAGGGTTTATTTCGTGTTTTCAAGCCTAATTATGGTCTCCTTCAAATGCATAGACATTCTTTGGACCTCATGCTGACAGCTACCAAATGCAAATGTTACACTCAGAACACCTCCACCTTTTATCTGCTTGAGTAGCCATGGAGTAATGAGGGAACAGAACACACCTGGCCATGGACCTGGTTGTCAGCCATTTGGTCCATTACTAATGACCTGTGTATATAAAAATGACTGTCATTCCTGAATGGCTAATGACACTTTTTTTTTTAAAGCTGAAAGTCTTGACTTCGCTCACATCTTCACTATTTGATTCAAATCTTTGTTCCAAAATTTATGGACCTGGTTTTTTTTTTTTTTTTACATAGACGTTAAGAATAGGTAAGAGAAATTTTTCCACTATAAATATTACTGATTTTTACATTTTAACCAAAACAGATGACTGGATGACTAGTGGTTGCTGTAGAAATCGGAATCATTTATACTAGAAACATTTCTCTCACTTATTCTACAAAAAAAAGTACAGTAATTAACAGAAAAATGTTCATGTACATATGTCTAAGTCTACCTCTTAAGTAAAACATCCTATTCTTGGCCAAATGTTTGCATTTTTAATTCTAAAAAATATATTCAACTTGTTAAGAAAATGAGTCCTCAACTTTCTAACAAGTAAACTAAGACAGGAGAGTCACCCTGCCCCCCAACCCTATTTCCAGGTTGCATTTAAACGAGGTAGGCTGACCGCGCTGGTCACCAGAATTCCCCTCTAAATCTAAATCTAATGATCTAAAACTGAAGTCTCACAGGAGTATAATGTGGAACAAAATCTGTGTTTTTTTTTTTTGCTTTACATTGTATAGTTCTCGGATTTAAGAACATATATTATATACATATACATACACACACACACTAAAATTTATAATTAAAAAAATTGCTCGTCTTGTGGAACGCTCGCAGACCGGGTTACTCACAATCCGTGGTTCCACTGTAGTATATACAGTATATATACACAACACTAATGTAAGTACCCATTGTTGATGTAAAAAAGGTTTTTAGGAACAGTTAAATGGTTAAGGCTAAAAATAACCTCCAATGTAATTAGTGATATTATTATTTCAGGTTGAAGACCATGTACATGTCTGACTACCAGCAGAACCCTCTGCCTAACATATTAATACAAAGAAATTTAATTTTGTAATATTGAGTATCTTCACCTTATTTGCGCCAAGTTGTACTTCTTTTGTCATCAGCCAAATACACTCCATGCTCAATAATCGGAGAATGAATCACAGATGAGAAATTGAAAAACTAGATCAGCTCAAGATTAAGTTTAGTCTTTAAATGACTCCAGTTTAACTTTTCTAATATCTATTGGTGCAGGTGTTTGTTTACGTTGAGCAAGCAGTTTATTGGTAGCTTATTTTAAAGTAGATTATTAAATCCAGCAAATAACAGTTCATAACATCGCTCTTACTCAATATTCTGATCTTACTTATGATGCAGGTTAAACTGCAATAGTTGAATTAAATTCTGTCCAGCGGTTGATTTAAGACACACGCACAGTTCGACGCGTGCACTTTATACTGTCAAAACTTGCGGTTTTTCATGATCTGGCACGTCACTGCTCATAATGTCACTTCTTCTCAATATTATGATTTCATGTATGGTGTAGGTTTAACTTCAGGCAAATACCTAAGGACTGGCAAAGTTTAATTAAATTATGTCCAGACATCTTTGTGTGATGCTATGTCATAATTTGGACAGACACACAGACAGAACATTTTCTTATTTATAGTAAAAGTCTGACACTGACGCAGATTTCATGGACTGATGCTCTATGATGCTCCACACACTGTATTAGATTCCATGCTTGCTATGAAAGTGCAACAAACAAAGGGCATACAGACGTTTGGCATTCAACCCCAAACTGACATTTAAAAATAGCAAATGTTTATATTTATTAGGAAAAAAACTTCAAAATCATATGTATAGTAATTTCCAATTACTGAATTTGCTTAAACACTGCTAGGCTTACACACTGTTGTACATAACAAAAGAGCTGCAGTGCTTCCTGTCTAAACGCGGTTAATAGACGCATAATTAATGGAGTAAAATAAAATAGCATACATTTTGTCGATGTATCTTTTTGATCCTTTTGTCTAATTATATACTTAAATGTTTTGACAAACAGATATACAATAAAATGCTTTGTTTTTACCTCGAAAGATTATTGTGTCCTAGCATTTTCCGATTGTTTTCCGGCAACAAACGGATATGGGAGCCGTTGTGCATTCTGGGATGTGTAGTCTTTCATTTTAACACGCGCGAAGCTAACCAAATAAAAGTCTATTGTTTATATGTTATATCTTTAACCAAATAAAAGTCTATTGTTTATATGTTATATCTTCATCCACTTGCATCCTTCTACACTTAAACAGCATCAAATGTGTAAATTGAGTGTAACAGATACATTTAAAACACAAAATATGCATAGACAGTCAGATTCTATGTCATTTTTAGGCAAAGAGCTCAAAACCCCCATGGTTTATATTTTGATTTATAAGCAGGTTTTTCAATGAAAGGATTAAAATGTATATATAACATGACAATTTTCTTATTAGATTACATTTCTAAGTTTTCACAGCAGTATTTATTAAGAGTACATTCATCTTTTAATAAGCTTAATCTTTTAATCTAATAATTTTCCACAATGAACCATACACTGAATACTGTCCCTCATCTACTGTCCAAGGATAAATTAATGGAGGATAAATTAATTGTTTTTTATGTTTTCAGAAAACATATTAAAAATACACATTCTGAAAACATTGTGTGGAAAATGATAAAACATAAATTGTTTACTGCATATCTGCATTGTTTTGATTTATTTTATTGCAAAAAGGTTCTGAAACATAAACTCACATATCTCTAACACTATGAGGTGGTAAAAAAAAAAAAAAAAGGTTTCAAGATTTTTTAGAATTCTCTCAGAGAGCTCCTATCTTAGCTTAAAAAGTCCTAGCTGGGAGTCCTAGACTAAAAGTGAGCAACTCTGAGTAAAGAAAGTACAAAACCCTTTATCTTAGTGAGGGGGTGTGGTTGATCCCGTTGCTAGGGATGATGCAGCAATTCAAGGACTGTGATTGGTTTATAAAAAATAACCTCTGACCTCTGCAAAGGTCTTGAAATGCGTTTGTGAAAATAGAATACATGATAATAGAACACTGAAATCATAATGTTTGTATATAAAGAAATTGTATAATCATGACTACAGGCTACTTTATGCAAAGTGTCTGTTATAGGCTAAATATCTTAAAGATAATTAAACAGCTAAATGTTGAAAATGTGTTTACTTTTGAAGCAACCAATTTCCACACAGACCAGTAGTTACTATATTTTAGTTCTTTCATTTATTTACCAAACTGATTTTATTACTTCATTCCAGATTGATGGGAGCAAAATGGCTCAGCTTTTGTCAGTTTACATGATTACAGGACAATTTATTTAAGTTACACTTTTGGATGGTATGTAGCCAACAATCCAGGACAGATGGAAGGAAGTAAAACAACAAGAAAACCAAATTAGACAGAAGAACAGTGTTTACTTTTAGCTTTACGTTCAGTGTTTGGAGAATATTTCTTTTTTTCCGCCATTTTGTCCTCTGCTATAGAAACTCTTAAGCCTCTTAAAAGTCCTCCTCTCTACTCTTAAATTTTTTTACTTTAGGAGCTGTTTCTAGGGGTAAGATGGTTCATGAATCATTTTTATCTTTACTAAGATTTAATCCTAAATTTGAGGTGAAATTCTAAGAAAATGCCATAATTCTAAGAATTTTCTTAGAATTTCGTCACTAGGAGCTACTTTTAGGCTTTAAAAGCTTTGTGAATACGGGCCCTGGTTGCTATCCTATGTCCTCTCTCTGACACCTTCTAACCTGGCAGTAGAATGCACTATCGAAAGTCTGGCCCTTGGGCATTAATTACCGATGCCCAATGCCTGAATGTAAAAAAAGTACTTGTCTGTATCTTTTTCAGTCATGGAGATAATGGGCTCTTGAACTGTGAAGATTGTTGCTTCACCACAGGGTCGTACCCATACACTCGAGTTTTGTCACCGTTATTAATCCTCTACATGAAGGACCGATCATCCACAGCACACTGATAGAACTCTTGGCAGACACAATGTTTCTTCTGTTCCAGGGTCAGCAGCCTTCGGATGAACTTGACAGCAACACAGCACCAGAGGTGAGTAGAGTATCCAACAATTTTATTCAAGTAAAAGTAGTTGTATGTCATAATAATATTACTCAAGTAGAAGTAAAAAGTAGACACCCAAAATATTACTCAAGTAAATATTTTTTTTTGAGTAATATTTTGGGTGTCTACTTTTTACTTCTACTTGAGTAAAATTATTATGACATACAACTACTTTTACTTGAATAATAAAAGTAAGAGTAAAAAAGTATTTGGTAAAAAAAGTACTCAAGTGCTGAGTAACTGTTTCGTCGTCATTTTTTTTTTTTTTTTTTTAGAAATTATTTAAGTAGCCAGACAAAATGCTGAAATATTGTACAAATTCTGACATTTCCAAATAATAAAATAAATTTAATAAAATAAATGAATAAAAAAACATTTATAAAAACTTTACAAAATAGCAAATTTAAGAACAAGAAATACAAATTTCCTAATCTTTTTTTTTTTTTTTTTACATCATAAAGCTTTTGAAGCAAATACCTACTGTAGGTAACACATGTATGTTTGAACAGTGTAACCTATTTCCAGTGTAAAATATACTGTATATTCAGTCGCCCTCCAAATGGCTCAGCGGATAGAAAATAACATTGCACAAGAGGTGTCACTTTACCATAAACTGTGTCCAGCAGAACAAATGTAAAAAAAATCTCATAGAATTATCTCATTATCTTTTATAGCTCCTACCTTATTTGCTAATTATACATTTTAACATTGCAACATTAAATAAAACAGCTAAACTAACCCCGACATATGCAGCGTTTCTTTGTGGTCATTTGACTACATGTGGTTATTGTTATTGCGGCTGATTGGTCAAACAGAGTCATGTGATTATTGTTGCTATGTCTGCTTGGTGAAACACAGTCATGTTATAGATCCACTGGCTGCATTTCTCGAGTAATGAGTCGAGTGTAGCCGAATATAGTGGAGTAAGAGTAGTATTTCTTCTTCACAAATCTACTCAAGTAAAAGTAAAAAGTATGGTGTAGTAAAACTACTCATAGAAGTTTATTTTTTTCAAAAAGTTACTTACGTAAAGTGTAACGGAATAAATGTAACTCCTTACTACCCACCTCTGCATAGCACATGTTCAAATCACAAGTGAATTACTTGGAATGTTTCATATGACACACTGGCAATGGCAGCAATGTTGTGGATTTTTCTCAGATGATCATAATGCACAAGTTGACAGATATTTTCAACATTTTCAGGGATTAAGCTCGTTGAAGGTCTTTCAGATTTTTTGTTGTCTTCTAGTGATGTTCTTCTGGTCTTGAAGTGCACATACCACACAGAACACCTCAGATGACTTATTCCAGCATCGCTGTAAACTTGCTGATTCATGTAAAATATCTCTGTGGCAGATTTGCTCAGTTTGACCCAGAATTTCACATTCGCTCTCAGTTCTAACTCGCTGTCTATGATGAAATAGCAGACATGGTAATGCCTAGAATAGCACCAGTTGCACAGTTCCCGACGTACACAGGACGATGTCTTTTGGCACATTGACTTATGAAGTTTGGTGTGACTGTGCATGCAGCCATGTGCTGCCATCTGTTGACGTGTTAGAAAACAAGTCTCAAAACCTTTTGATACCACCTCATATTTTAAATATTTCTCTCAATGGTGCTGCTAACATGTTTAGGAAATTTAGGAATCTGCTATTTTTTTAAAATTTGTTGGTAAATAGAAAATTTAAAACATTTACATTCCCTGATAGCCTGATCCCATTTTAGATTATAATTTTTTAGCCAACTGGTAATAAACTGGTATTAGTCTCACACATACACTTTTCTCACTGGTTTAACCTAATCTAACCTCAGCCAAAAACTGTTAAATATTTAATAAGTTATGTGCCAAAATATACAGTAATGAAACTCGCATATCTCAGACATGAATTAAAATTTGTCAATAGGGCATATCTCCAGACGCACATGTTCCCAGTGGTGAAAAGGAAGTTGTGTTGTGCATTGGTTGTTGGAAATGAGTCTCTCAATGAAGTTAAAAGTATTCATAGTTGAGTATTATTTCCGCTCATATAGAAGTGGTCATGAATGGATCATGATCGAGTTTAAAAAAGGTGGCAGAACAATTCCTCCTAAAACCCATCACAATCTTAGACAACTTGATGCCCACTTGTGTGGAATGTTAAAGGAGAGTGTGTTCAACTGTGAAGACCCACCAAGAACTATGCCTGCATTATGCAAGCAAATCGTCTCCTTTTGCAAGCGTCTGAATTTGTTGCCGGAATTCGGACTAAGAATCTGCGTGAATGATATGAACACTGTCTACAGCACATACACTTCAAACACTTACATTATGCATGCTGTAGTAAATCAACCTGCTAATAGTGTGCACAGTATGTTAGTTTCTTTCAGGAGAAATAAATTCACAGATGACAACAAGGTAATATTGGTTGTCTTTTCATTTCAGTACGGTATATTTTGGCACATACTGTATCACCATGAGGCAGCATGGTGGTGTAGTGGTTAGCACTGTTGCCTTGTAACTCCAGGGTCTGGGTTTGATTCCCGGCCAGGTCCGATTCCCGTCTCTGTGTGAAGTTTGCATGTTCTCCCCGTGCTTGGTGGGTTTCCTCCCACAGTCCAAACACATGGAGGTTAGTTTAATTGGCATTCCTAAATTGACCGTAGTGTGTATGTGTGAGTGTGTGTATGTATGTGCCCTGCGATGGATTGGCACCCTGTCCAGGGTGTACTCCGCCTTGTGCCTTAAGTCCCCTGGGATAGGCTCCAGGCCCCCATGACCCTGAATACAGGATTAAGCTGTATAAATAGTGAGTGAGTGAGTGAGTGTATCATCATGATAACCATTAACTATTGATAAGTATTGTTAGTTATGTTGGTTAGCTTCATAGCTAAAACTTTTGAGGTACCTCAACAAAAATAGTCACCATTGTGAAAAGTTAACACAAGACACAAGATTTACATTTCCTGTTATCTAATGTTACATTTTTTTCCATGCATTGCGGAGCATCAATGTTTTATATTAACCAAGCAAATAATGTTTGCTGACTGCCTTTTGATTTACTTAAATATACAAACAAGAGAGGAGAGAACTTAGATGGAAAAAGCAAAAAGTGAAAAAGGAATAAAATCTTATAATATCTGGTAGAGGGATATGCAATGAAAAAGAGGTAGAAAAAATGCAGAAAATATTAAAAGAAGAAAAGAAAAAATATGAGGAATCGAGATAAAAAGGACTGTAAAACTCCTGCAGTTTGCACCTGCACTGTGTATTAATAAAAATCCTTTTAAAAAGTGTGTAATTACTTAAAAAGAGACTAATGATGATAATAATGTTGTTGTTTGTCTTTCAGCTGCTCCCATCAAACATTTGAAACTTGGTTTCACTCCGAATGCCCTTTCTGTCGCAATAGTCCCATTTTATCTGGGATAAATAATATTTATGATTTAATATATTAATAATAATAATAATAATAATAATAATAATAATAATAATAATAATACTTGTTTTAGTTACTTATGAGCTAGTAATGCTTATACTTAATTTTGTGTAAAATCCATGATATATAAGTTCCTGTTCCTGCTATTAACACCTGACTCCTCACCTGTTTTTATTTTTCCCTCATTATGACCCTAATAAGACACAAAAAAAACAAACAAAAAAAAACATTCAGGTTGTAATGTCATAAAGAAAATGGAAAGAAGAGCAAACTCCTCTGTCCTCAAGTAAAATTAAGTTTAACTCTAACTGTTACAAAGTGCTGACATTGAAGACTAGGGCCGATAAGATATTATCGCGATACCAAGGTGTCAATTTGATCTGTATTGTGATTCTCTTAGAATCAAACAGAATACTTTATTTTGGAGCACAACACCTGTAGGATTAAAGACCAACTGCAACATTTCACCACCACAAATGTAAACATACATAATTTTTTTCTTTGTGCCGATAAATGTGTGGCCATACATGACAGGTCACACAAAAGAATCTGAAGACTTCTCTTCCATATGTTAAACATCAATTACAGAATATGTAGTCATATTAACGATTACAAATGTTTTTTAATCTGTTTATATGGAGCACTCACTATACGCTGGAAGTCCCTATTAATTACTTTTTCTGTTACTATGGAAATAATAACGTATCAGAACAAGCAGATTTGTATAAACCTGCTGTACTCTCAGAGCTGCTATATTGTAGATAATTAATCATCATCAAATAATCACCATTTTTTTGTTATATAGTATGTGGGTGTTCACATTCTTGTCCTGTTTGTCAAGATACACAGAATCAGACAGACAGGAAGAGAGAGAGAGAGAGAGAGAGAGATGTGAGATATTTGCTGCAGTTCCACTTCAACATAAGCCTTGTCTCTCTGGCTTGTCTGCTTCTGTTGCCATGGAAATGTCAGATTTAAAAAAAGATGCCTAGCACAAATGCATGCTCTATGCCTGACCTCCGCCTGAACCTGACTCAGGTTAAAGGTCACAGCTCTACAGTGACACTGAGCGATGAGAGCACAAAATAAGAGAGAGAGAGAGAGAGAGAGAGAGAGAGAGAGAGAGATAGGAAAGGTGGTGAATGTGAAATTAAACATCGGAAATGGTGATATATAAGTATGGTGGTGTACTGTGACCGTGAAATTGAATATGTACAAAGAAGGACTTTCAAGGAATTTTGCTTTATCAAGGTTCCTGATTTACTGCAACCATGACAACAATCAGTTAATTGTCAATTAATTAGCAGACACTTAAACTACAACAAGAAAACTGAAGAGCACAATATAATTTCACATGAAAAGAACAATTATAAACAAATGTTATAAAATTGCTGCTTAACTATAGCTACAATTTTATAACATCTATATAGTGATATGGGGTCGGTGTTTAAAAAGTAAGTAAAATATGCATTTCTTTTTTTTTTTTTAAGTGAGCTGCTTTTTTCATACTATTTGGTTTTGAGAACATAAAATACGTAAAGCCCTCCCTGGTCAATTGTATGTTTCAAATAGTATGGGTATGCATGACTAAACTAACACTGTAAACAGCAAAGCTAAGAAATGACAAAGCTAACACTGTAACTGGCAAAGCAACCACTCTGTTTTTTTGCAAAAGACAAAAAAATCTGGTTGGATAATTAAAATTAGTCAGTAAAAGGTGTTTGAAATGTTTAAGGCAGACTCGCAATTACCTAATAGGGCAACTTCGGCTAGCTATCAAAATTCTTTTGTTCTAATTAAACCAAGCTAGCATTAACGCTCTGTAATAAATTTAAATATCTACAACAACAAAAAACTCATAGGCAATAACAGTAGATAGCTACCTAGCAAAACCCATCTGTTGTATATTTAGTTGTTTGTAAAGTTCTATAATAACTAGGATTAGCTAGCAACATCCTGTGGTAGATTTAACTAGCTAGCATTAAATTTCGTTACAAAAAACATATATTGACTACTTTAGCTAAGTATCACTTAGCAAGCTAGGAACCTATAAACCTATTACAGGAACTTTTGTGAGAGTCGAATAGGTTTTAAAAAAATACAGAACTAGAGAATGTGTGTGTAAGTGAGAGAGTGAGACCCATCTGGAGGTGACATAGACTAAAGGGTCAAGTGAGCTTACATCTGACCTTTGACCTCTGAGAAGGTCTGTGCAGCAGTCATGGCTGTGTTTTCTTCTCTTTTTTTTGCTTTTCGTAAGAAATGTCAGTCCATGTGAGTCAGTGGGTGTTTCTCAAAACCACAAACATGAAAACCAGGCTTGTCTTCCTTCTTGCCAAGTTCTCCTGTAAAAATAAAATCTCAAAGACACAAACACAGAGCACACCTGTAAAAACTAACAGCTTTCACTTACTGAAATTCACCACAGGGGATTATGACTAGCTGCCTAAAAATTCCTACAGCTGGTTATTTATTGCTGGCCAGATACAAATACCACAGAATGTTAATCTTAGCAATCTTAGAACTTTTATTACCACCAGAGGTTTCATCTCGTGTAACATATGATGTTACAAATAGATGGCTAAAATTGCTAACACAGCAGGAGTTTTATTGCCAGCAAACATTTTATTCACTAGAAAAAAAAAACTAACTAGCAAAAGTTATCACAGGAGGCTTTTTTGTTACCAAAAGAGGTTACTGCTAGCTTGCTAAAATTACCACTACATGTTACTGCTTGATAGTTAATATAACCACAAGGGAATATTGACAGCTTGATAAATGTTCTACAGAATTTCATGAGCTAAAATTCCCTGATGGGGGTACAGGGTAAAATACCCAAGTACGTAATACCCACATATGTGTGGCGCTGTTAAGGTTAAATACTAAGTGATGCGGAGGTGTGGTGAAGCAGATTTACTGTTACCACACCAAAGTCAATAATTTTACTGCAACAGCATGTCCCCATGTAATGTATGCCCTTTATACCACAGCAAATGGCTTTGATTTGACATATCAAGTTTTATCCTTTTGTAATTACATTTAATGATGTTGTGGAATGTTAGTCCTGTTCATCTTTACATTATAGGAGTTATAAACAATTGCTAATATTAATTTTTAAAAATGCAGTTTGCCATGTTTCTGAGAATCCACAAAGTATAACTTTATGAGTTACAGCTAAACTTTGGCACACCTTCCATACATGTGAAGTAAATAACTTACAGAAAGTTGTTGGCCATATCAATAATTACACAAATTTCTTTGTTAAATAATGACCTATTATTAGATTTAGATGGAGCTTCCACCATGCATCACAGTGAATGAGCTGTTACTATAGAAATTATGACAAAACCTATTAGAACAAATGTATGCATTAGCTAAAGTTATTGTGAGAGAGATAATAAAGTAGAAATTCTGCAGATACTCTAGTCCTGGATTATAATTATCATGCTGTCTGGGTGTGAGGGACTTTCATCTTCTTCAAAGCTATATTATAAAATCACAAGACCATTTTGCAACAGCAAAATACAACTAAGATCCAGCTTGGAGAAGCAGTTCTTCTAATAATCTGAAAATCTTTTTATATATAAGTATATTGTGAATATAGAAGTTGTGAATAAATAGAAATATATTTTCTATTAATGTTTTATACAAATGAAAAAAAAATGAAAAAAAAAAAAATATATATATATATATATTTATATTATGAGTACACTAAGTAGTGAACTTTGTTTTGTTTTAGAAACATTCAATATAAAAATATGCTATAAAAAATATGGCATGATCTGTTACAATTCAGACAAATGTTAGTGAAATAGAATTCTGGTTTATTAAACATAATAAGTTGCTTGTAAGAAAAGCATTAGTGCATATTTCCCAAAACAGCTCTGTTTTCTTTATTTACCAGGGTGATTAATGTAAATCAGATGAACTGTTATGCTGAGACTATTTTCTGAACCATGATAACCCCGAGTCAACATAGAAAACAAATCAATTGCTCCTCCTGGTGGTCTTCAGTGGAACACCATTCTCAATCTCAGGGAAACGAGACATTACAACTGTCATGAAATTCTACTTTATGCTTTAGTCATAATGACATATAATTTTAATAGCATTTAAAATAAAAATAACTTTGTGTCATGGTTGATGCGGTTTCTGTAGATAATAAATGCTTCATCTAGTAGTTTGATCACAAACTTAGTGATTGATAACAGAAAATCACTGGATATGCAATACAACAGTGATATACAAATTACCCCCAAAATTATCAGAGGAATATAATATCCCCCAAAATAAAAGAGGAACCAAGCAAGACCTAAGGTTTAAATGTTAGAAGCATAAATATACAGTGAATATAATAATTTGATTTGAATATTTTTTAAAAACAATAAAAAAAAACAAAAATAAAATAAACAACCAAAAACAAGTATGCTCGAAGAGGAGTAGAAAGCAGTATAAATGTATTTATTCCTACCCCATCTGACTTCTTATCAATTTCACAGCCAATTTATACCACACATAATACACATATTTTATATACATATACACACACACACACACACACACACACACACACACACACACATATATATATAGTATATGTATACATACATATATACATATATACACATATACACAAACATTTACATAGACATATACACCAAACAGTGGAACCTTGGATTGCGAGTAACGTGGTTTACGAGTGTTCCGCAAACCGAGCAAAGATTTTTAATAAATTTTTAATCGGAAACCGAGCAAATATTAGTTGGGAAACTTAAAAAGCGAGATGTGGGAGGGAAAAGGAGTTTTACTGTTTAAGACGAGGCGAGGTGCTAATTCCCCACACACACATACAAATACACAGCGCCTGCGCGCACAAAAAGAAACACTTAACTGTCGGGATTTATTTGTACTTCTTTTAAAGGTAAAGTGCAGATTAATTTGTTTTATTTTCATTTTATAGATTGTATTAATTATTTTTATGTATTTAATTTTTGGGGCTGTGGAATGAATAATTTGAGTTTTCATTATTTCTTATGCGAAAATGATGATTTGGTTTACGAGTGTTTTGGAACACGAGCCCACTTCCAGAACGAATTATGCTCGTAATCCAAGGTTCCACTGTATTTATTGTTTTGGGCTGTAGAATGAATAATTTGAGTTTTCATTATATCTTATGGGAAAAGTCTATTTGGTTTACGAGTGTTTTTGGAATACGAGCCCGCTTCCGGAACGAATTATGCTCGTAATCCAAGGTGTAAATAGTCATGTTTTTTTATGCAACAACTTTTATAATAATATACAGTGTCAATACAGGGGCCAGAAATTTACAGTTTAAATATTGCAGTCATCGCACACACAGAAATGCACACACAAGCATAAATATTCATAATACACACACGTGCACTCACATTTAGATCACCACGTGCATTGATCAAATTATCATGCATTTCAGCAATAAATAAATAAACCTAAATATTTTTAATGTCAAATGTCAATTAAAACACACACACTGTTTAAGACAATTTGTGCCGTGGGTTAAGGCATCTGAAGAATGAGGTGCAGCTGAAGAACCACGTCCATGGGAAAAGCCACATTACACACAGATCAAACACATTCTCTTGTCTCTCAAAGGTTTGATCCTTATTTTCTATAATTCTCCTAGGTTAAAAATAAAGGATTGCACTCTCATATAAATAACATCATATTAAATATTAAATGTTATGTTAAAGAAGATAAGTTATATCCACTTGGGTGTTTATCCACTGAAGGTCTATTCAGTGACATTGGAGTTAGAAAATTACTGGAAAGTGAGGTTTGATTTTAATTTTAAAAAGATATAAAGGTATAACCCTCATTCTGACAAGAATTCTTAAAAGTACTAGGGATAAAACACTGCATGGACAACTAAAAATCAAATAAATTATAGGTTCATTATATTTACTGCTGAAAAGCAGCAAAGAGCATTGAAATGGTATTCATTATTATATTCTTACAAATATTCATTAAAATTAAATGGAATTAAATTAAGATTTGACTAAGAGTTGAAGAAGTCACATGAATTTCAGGTTTGGATTTTAGACAAATGTCATTCTGATGTGTTCCACTGTTTGGACCATTTTAGACAATTCATTAAATTTTCATGAACATTTTTTCCACACATGATTTTTATCAAATCTCTTTGTTTTCAGAATTTCTTCATTTTAAAACATGTTTTGAACATATTAACATTTTTATTTCTTTGAACCACATACTGAAATTTTTATTTTTGAAGGTTTTTCAAGTCTAAGCGGTACTTTTGACAACAAAATTACAATATATTTGGACTTACTTCATTACTTACAACAATGAACTCATGCTAGCATTTCGCTAGTGCTTGGATACCATCAAGATTGAAAGATTTCTCAGTACGCCGGAGCCATTCTCGGACTGCCTGCTTCACTTCTTAAACGCTACCCTACCAGGAACTCCTTTTACGGTCAAAATATGTGCAAACGGCTCGGAGCGAGGTCAGGGCTATGCAGGGCATGTGGCAATAACTCCCAGCCAAGTTCCTGTAATGTGCAAGTGGTGTTGGTGAATGATTGTGTCTATAGTTCCCAGACAGATGCATCTTTTTTACAAGTTGGTGTCAAGTTATCCATTGAGTTACGATTAGTCATTCCATTCTCTGAATTTTTATGGGAATGGCTGAAGTGGGCTTTAAGCCACCTCGTTTGCACGTTTGCACTGTTCGGATGTTTTACTGCAGCTAAGAGTCTCATCACCATACTGGGCTTGAAGACTTCTACAAATGTTGATCACTTTTAAGCCTTCATTCACCAGTCACTGTGCTGGTTTGACTTAAACACCCCTTGTACAGTATATAGACATCAGGCATTCCATGCCTTAAAATCAACATCATATTTTATACTAAAATAAGCCAAAATTAATTAAAGGATATAAAAAGTGACATATGCATTGCTTCTTGTCATGAAATCTACTGTATTATACAGTTTTTCAGTCAGAAACTTCAAAAAGAACGGTTTACAGTAATAAAATTTGTCCCATGTAATTTTGTATTTCTTTCACAATTTATATTCTACTCTTTTAATTGTAGGTATGCTTCTAAATTCACATACAGTATGTTTATTTATTTATTTATTTTTTTTACAGAATTTAGAAAATTTCCAGATGTAGTGCATGTCACACACCTTTCAATTCAATGTCTTTTGTTTTGTCACTTAATTTTCTACATTCTATAAGAATACTGGAGATTTCACAACTATGAAATAAAACATATGGTATTAGGTAACTAAGTAGCAACAGTAACAACAAAAACAGTCAGATGATATTTTAAAAGATGAAGGTCAGCTATGCGAGAACAGTTTTTGCAAGAACAGTATATCAAGTGCATTTGCAAAACTCTTCAAGCACCATGATGGCTCTTATGAAGAAAAGCAAGATCAAAATGTACCTCTGCTGTAGAGGAGAAGTTCATTTAGAGCTACCAGCCACAGAAATAACCAATTTGTGTGTTCAAACTTTTGACTCATAGTGTGTATCTAATTTATTAGCTGGCAGATGATTATAACAGTCCATTATTATGATTACAATATTAAATGTGATGCTTAAATGAAGCACTGAATCAGTTATACATGCAATTTAAGTATAAATATAAAAATTATAAAAATAATAATAAACTGCAGTTTTGGGGAAACTCTTGCACTAATTTTGCCAAAATACACATCAGTAAGAAAAACTGATCCTCAAAACTAACCTATGACATGCCATAATTTATATTGTGCAATTGCCTTTTCGTCTCCTGTCACAGACTTTTAATGCAATTACAAAACTTGTGTGTTATTATATGGCATTGTTGTGTAATGTTGTGTAATTCCCCCGCCATTCTTCTAATCCCAGGTCCCAGCATTGGGACCAGAAGAGAAACACAGACCATACAGAAAAACCAGAGAACAAACCAAGCCTCGTTCATGCTCCATTGACAGTCTGGATCGTTTCTGATCTGACTAACAGGGAGGAATTGAGTGATGGAAGAAAGGATGGAAAGAGGTAGGGACTGCTATGTCAAGATAAAAAAAATAATCCCTGGCTCGTTGATAGGAAGGGAAAAAAATGAAACTAGGCTATTTCTTGGTGCAAGGAAGAGAAAAGTATGATAGAAAGATGTCTGAGCATTATTTTGGTGGTCACAGGGCTCCTTGTGGTCTCACACGGAGCCTGGATGGTAACCAAGATATGCTCATCATCATCATGAACTTGTCCATCTATAAACAAATTGATAAACTGAAAGGTGAGAGTCCGGAGGTGTGGCCACATGCAGGGCAGGATATATTGTTTTAGTCCGGAGGTGTGGCCACATGTAGTGTTTTAGTGTTCTATTACATCAGTGCCCGACCATACTTATCCTTTGAACATTCAATTCCAGACTTACTGCTGTAACTTTCTCCACACTTCTTTGAAGGCTTTTTATTTGATGTTGGAGTGTGGCTGTTTGAATTTGTGTTTAGTCATTGACAGGTGACCTACATGAGTATATAATCCTATAGGTGTATAGTCTATAGGCTATATTTATATACTGTAGGTGACTAAACACAAATCAAAAAAGCCACACTAAACAGCCAAAATGAAATTCAGCACCTTAGACTGCTCAGGCATACCACCTAGCTCACCAGGGCATTGCTACAGAGGGTTTTACTTAAGCTACTATAAACAGTATATATTGTGAATTATATAATGTTTCATATATAATGTGCTTTGCATCAATGCACCTTCAAGCTGTCTGTACACTTTACAAATTGTTCTGTAGAATAAAAATTAGAGCAGATTAAAATCCTACATCCACCCAGTTGTTCTACCCTTAAGGTAGACTGGGTGGATGTAGGATTTTAATCTGTTCTAATGTCTATTCTACACACTTATAAAAAAAAATTATATATAAACTAATGAATTCCCCCCAAACCCTGTTCAGTTTCTCTAACACAGAACTTCATATCCTACTGAAATCTGTATATAAATGTTACGCCTAAAACCAACAAGCTAAAATCTGCTTCATCCTCGACTGGGTCTGATGAATTTCAGATAAAACAATGCTATCCTGTTTTATGAAGCCTTTGGCAATTAAAAGGAGGAATAAATGAAGTTAAAGATGGAAGAGTAAAAAACACACCACGTTTTAGATTTCCACTGGACTTCTAATGTTTATAGACATTCTGCCCAAGATAATCAGGGTATACAATGAAGATCTCACATCAGACCTCTCAATCTCCTTCATGGTTTAAAAATTAAACATGACAGCTACAAGTTATTTAAATATTATCATCAAGCTGTTTTAGACATTTGAAAGGAAACACTAAAAGAGAGAGAGAGAGAGAGAGAGAGAGAGAGAGAGAGAGAGAGAGATAGAGAAAGAGAGAGATCTATGATTTGGTTGTGTACCTCTAAAGCAGATTGGGTTTAATATAGAGAAAAAAAAGAACAAGTCACTCTTTAAAAAAAATATTTATTGTAAAAAAAAATTATAATCAAAAAGATTTATCGCCATTGAGCAGCAGGCATTTGGTCCTCAACATAAAATATCCTGGAAATTGAAAAACAAGTCAGAGATTCCATCAAATAAAAAAAAGGGTCTCAATAAATATTCAATGAGTTTCTAAAAAAAACAAAACTTGTTGAGTATGCAGATATTCTGGAACCTGGGTGTTAAAAATCTAACTTTTAGACCTAAACTACATGACCATGTGCGGCTCTGACCCTCACACCAATTCATCATTTTAAACATTTAGAAGCATCTCCAGTGTTCATGTACAAAAACATGCTTTTTATTCTTATTCCAGTTTTGTACTGGCCAGTTAGATTTCCCCCCTAATGTGACCCCATAAGATCCTCTGGAGGTGGAGTTGGAAGAGAAATGAAAGAGTTTGAGATATAAAAATTTATTTATCTGAGGTGTATTTCAGCTGGGGCAATAACACTCATGCACTTTAAGTGAGCTTTAAGACCTGTGATAACTTGATAAAGAAACTGCAGAATACATGGAGCTTTTAATCAAGGATTTGTTTTGACGCAAAAAGCTACTAAAAACATTACTGAGATGTTTTGTGAGATCCTTCTGTGTGTGATCATGCTTATACCTGTAATCCTGACTAACAAAACCGACTCTCAGAATCTTGAACTTCACAAAATTACTACGGAAAACATGCGTAATATTTAATGAAAATGTACAGGATGTAAATTATTACAAGTCTGACCAAGTTCGGCTGCCCGTTTCCAAATGTATACCAACTTTTCCAAAATCAATAAAACATGCTACAAAACACACAATAGAGCTGCTCCTAGGAGCAAGTCTAAAAGTTGTAGCATACAAAATCATTAAGGATTACATAGGATTAAACTTTTTTTTTTTAATTAAAGTGCATTGTTTTTCACAGATCACATTTTATTTTACCATTATTCAATATAACTATATATCCCTTGAAATCTATTTTTTTTGTTTGTTTTTTTAAGAATGACCCCATTCTCCACTGATGATTAAAATAAACTTTAAAAGTAAAAAAAAAGAACATAAGCAGTAACTACCAAACTGAATTTTTTTTTTAAAATGACCAACCTTCTCAGGGAAATGATCAGCTCTCTACACTGGAAAAGCTCCATGCCGAAGAAGGAAACCCATTGCCTGGTTTGGTCATCTGTTAAAAAAGAAACAGACGACTGAGGAAAAAAGATATAAAGGAGAAAAACTAATCAGGTTATGATGAGAAGCTGTTCTGTTCAAGTCTTTGGTGTCTCATGCACCACCAAGAACACTTTACAGCTATAAAACATTCACCAGACATTAAATCTTCTGTTAAACGTTTAGTTCTATACTTCTTTTTAAACAGCAAATACTTACATTAAAAAACACATGAAAAGAACACGCGTACCTCTTACCTACCGGTCCTGCACGTTTAATACCTCACTCTCGCTAGTCTTGTGTTTAAAACCTCCGTCTCTCTCTCTCTGAGCTGGAGACTGCTTTCAGCTATCGCTTCTCTTCTATAGAACGGATTTTCCTCTGTCTCTTCTGATTGGCTAGGCTTTCTGAATGGCTGGTTCCTTCAGCTGACACCTCATTGGATAGATCTGAGAGCCCACATTCTGCCTCCAGCTGTCAAATATCCGTGTAGATAAAAGTCCTCAAAAATGTTGGTTCAAGGAATAAGATAAGATTATATAGGGTTCTGTAATAATACTACAGAGTAATGTGCTTTCAAGTTTTAATATGATGCATTCCATGGTAAACAAGTAATTTCAAGTAAACGAGATGTAGGCGTGGTCTGAGCTGCCAGCAATTAACAAAGTAAATAGTCTGACAATTTGACAACTAAATTCCTATTCCTGACCTTTAAATAACTGCAACTGTATTTTAAACAACACTGCTTTAAAAAATACAAAAAATATGCATGGTGCTTAAAAAAAATGTGTGTATACATACATACATACATACATACATACATACACATATCTATACATATACACTGGCAATCAAAATTAGAGAACAGTTTATAAACAATTGAACAATTCTGAAATAATGTCATCTTCACTGCTCAACAGTTGAAGTAGTTTTTGTCCTGTCTATACCATGCTATCAGACACCTTTTCCACAAAATAACTAACGCATTTCAACAAAAACCATTATTTTGCAGAAAACACACTGATCAAAATTAGAGAACACTTTCAGATACCTCCCAGTTATTGGTGTTAATCTGGCACTGGGTGCTAATTTCCTTGATTATTTGTTAACCCCTATTTAACTGGCAGCCTAACTTCCAGTTTCACTGACTCTGCAAGATGGTCAGCTGTTCTAAACATTTGCATTCACTCTGCCATGCAAACTAGCTTTTATCACTGAAGTGAACTTTGGACCAGTTCTCCTCTGTCCACACAACATGCTCCTCAGCAAAGCTTAGTCTAGCCTTTTGATTCTTTCTGCTAATGAGAGGTTTGGTCACTGCAGAAAGCCTCCGGCAGGAGGTTGTCCAGATGAAGGCCAAAGGGATGACCCTGTCAGCCATAGCAGGACAAGTTGGTCGTTCCAAATCTGTGATTTCAAGAATATTGAATCTTTACAACATCACAAACTCATTCAAGTCCCCCAAGAAGGCTGGTCGTCCACAGAAGACAAATACAAGAGAGGCCAGGACACTGCGGAGGATCTCAATGGGCAATCGTTTCCACACTGCAGCTGGAATTGCTCACCAGTTCAGCGCTGAACAGGGTAAGGATCTGTCTCGTCATACAGTGTCTTGACGTTTAAGAGCATTTGGGCTGAAAGCCCACTCTGGAGTGACCAAACCTCTCATTAGCAGAAAGAATCAAAAGGCTAGACTAAGCTTTGCTGAGGAGCATGTTGTGTGGACAGAGGAGAACTGGTCCAAAGTTCACTTCAGTCATAAAAGCTAGTTTGCATGGCAGAGTGAATGCAAATGTTTATCAGAACCTTCTTCAACAACATATGGTTCCTTCCCTGCGTTCATCGCCCAATCAGCCCGCAGTGTTCATGCAGGACAATGCTCCATGTCACACGGCAAAACGGGTAAAGCAGTTCCTTGAAACTGAAAACATTGAAATAATGACATGGCCTGCCCAGAGTCCTGATTTCAACCGAATAGAGAACCTCCGGGAAAATCCCTGGCAACAAAGTTATGGCCAAGAAACCCACTACAGTCACCGAACTGTGGAGGAGACTGGAAGAAGAGTGGACCAAAATCACACCAGAGCAGTGTGAGAGACTAGTGCTGTCCTGTGACCGCAGGTTTGAAGAAGTCATTCAGAGCAGAGGCCTGTACACTTCCTACTAATTGCTGACTGCTGAAAATTTTGTTGTAATCTTTTTCCATGCTATAGTCATTGTTGTTCTCTAATTTTGATCAGTGTTTTCTCTGCAAAATAATGTTTTTTGTTGAAATGCCTTAGTTATTTTGTGTAAAAGGTGTTCTGGTAGCATGGTATAGACAGGACAAAAACTCCTTCAACTGTTGAGCAGTGAAAACGACGTTATTTCAGAATTGTTCAATTGTTTATAAATTGTTCTCTAATTTTGATCTCCAGTGTATATGTACAGTACAGACCAAAAGTTTGGACACCTTGTCATTCAAAGAGTTTTCTTTATTGTGTTCTTTAGCCCAAACAAGTCTCTTCTGCTTGTTGCCTGTCCTTAGCAGTGGTTTCCTAGCAGATATTCTACCATGATGGCCTGATTCACACAGTCTCCTCTTAACAGTTGTTCTAGAGATGTGTCTGCTGCTAGAACCTGCTCTCTGATCTGAGCTGCGATTTCTGAGGCTGGTGACTCGGATGAACTTATCCTCCGCAGCAGAGGTGACTCTTGGTCTTCCTTTCCTGAGGCGGTCCGCATGTGAGCCAGTTTCTTTGTAGCGCTTGATGGTTTTTGTGACTGCATGTGGGGACAAACACAAAGTTTTCCCAATTTTTCGGACTGAATGAAACTGGCTCACATGCGGACCGCCTCAGGAAAGGAAGACCAAGAGTCACCTCTGCTGTGGAGGATAAGTTCATCCGAGTCACCAGCCTCAGAAATCGCAGGTTAACAGCAGCTCAGATCAGAGAGCAGGTCAATGCCACACAGAGTTCTAGCAGCAGACACATCTCTAGAACAACTGTTAAGAGGAGACTGTGTGAATCAGGCCTTCATGGTAGAATATCTGCTAGGAAACCACTGCTAAGGACAAGCAACAAGCAGAAGAGACTTGTTTGGGCTAAAGAACACAATAAAGAAAACTCTCTGAATGAGAAGGTGTGTCCAAACTTTTGGTCCGTACTGTGTATATGTATATGTGTATATGTGTGTATATATATATTATAGTGTGTATATGTATACACACACACACACATACATACATACATTTACAACACAGTGTGCTTTGAAAAGGTGCTTTAAAAAAAAAAAACAAGTAAAAAGTTAGTTCCAGTTGTTAAAAGCATCGATAACCAAGCTGTTCCATCACTAGCCTTTTCTCTCTCATAAATAAAAGGGGTAAAAATGCAGCCTGTCAGAACTGATGTGATGCAGAATTAAATCAATACCTTCGGAATAAATTGACTTAATAATTAAACAGTGCTGGGGTTCAAACTTCATTAGAAGCCGGTCTGAAAACAGCTATAGTATGAAAGATCACCTATTTTGCGAAACTTGTATGCTATTATGTTTAGACTTTCAGATGGCTTACCACTGTGAGCTTATGCTTTTTATCCTTTTCCCCCTGTGTATTTTGGAACTGTTTAAAGAAGTCAGTAAGATTTTATCCCCCTAATGTGACTTCATAAGAAACCTTGGCTTGTTGCTCACTTCTGCTATTGTCTTAGGGGCAGGGCTCAGCCAGAGCTCAATTATATAAACATTGTCCAAGCTTTGAGACTTGTGTTAACATATTAATGAAACATTAAATATGGGACCTTTAAGACACAAATCACAGGTTTATTCAAACTTCTGTTTCTATAGCAACAGAAGAGTTCTGAATATTTTGAACTTTCAGCTTTACCGCTAACACAGGAGACTCCTTCCATACGTTACACAAACATCTCATGACACAACAGATATTGTTTCTTTGCAGCAACATGAGCTGAGGTGAGGCTGTTTATTGTTGCTAGAACGCAAGTGACAACAGGATCTCAGTTGTTATGCTCATGTTAACCCTAACTATATACAATAAAAAAGAAAAAAAGCCTGATTAAAAAAAATTGATATAAACAGAATAATAATAATAAAATAAAAAAACGGGACATAGCTTAGGGCCTAGGGACAAGCATTTCACAACATATACACACCACACACACACACACATATTACACACATGCATACATATTTCCTACAAGTCTACCTGCGCCTCCAATAACTACCTGGACTCCATATTAACATCTGTTAATAACTGTTATACTGAACTACCACCTAACGCACAGTATGAATGCAGATCAATTCCTGCTTTCTGTTTCACCCAAATGAGGATGGGTTCCCTGTTGAGTCCGGTTCCTCTCAAGGTTTCTTCCTATTGCCATCTCAGGGAGTTTTTCCTTGCCACCGTCACCCTCGGCTTGCTCATCAGGGACTATCTGACCATTTTGATTCATACACATTCCATACAAACTTAAATAATTATTTTGATTGTGTAAAGCTGCTTTGCGACAATGACAATAGTTAAAAGCACTATACAATTAAAATTATATATATATACATATATATACACATATATACATATATATACATATATACATACACATTTTTTTTTACATTTGGTTCATAATTATAATTTATTATAAAATGATCTGAATGTATGAGCTGAACAGGATGGTGTAGTGTTTGTTTTTAGACACGAGCAAACACTGAGTCAAAGTAAGAACACTGAGGAATACAGAGTTAAATAAAAAACAAAACTCAAGAGCGATTTATTTCATCGTGATTGACGGAGTATTACATAAGAATTTTCTTTTAAGCAAAATAATAATAATAAAAAAAATATATAATAATAATAAAATATAAAGCCCCTATCTAAAAGTCGAATGGAATGATTTACACTTCACAGACATCAACGTTAAGCTAAAGATCTAATAATAAAATGTTGTCAGGATCAAAAATACTTCAGAACAAAAACAAAACTTTGACCTCACATGACCCCCACACCATGACATGATTTCTTTTCCCCCTTTCTCCTCTATCATACACACATCCTGGCGTGTGGCAGATGTTAATATCGCTGAGCAGATTCTAGGAGTGTAAACCTGCTTCCTTCATTTCTCGCCTTTCCCTGTCATCCTCATCCTCTCTCTGGCTCTCCTCTCCTAAGTACTGTGGCCTGTTGGACAATATGAACATAATACATTCAGTTACACACTGCACCTTTCTGCTTTCCTTTGCCTTTTTCCTTTGCTTTTTGTTAAGTCAAAAGCTATGCAGAAGCAAAACTTCATTGTTTCAGCTACGATGCCGAGTGAACGAGAGAAAAGTAGAATGAGAATGGTTTAGAGACAGAAAGATTTCCGAACCAAAATCAGATTAGATTTGGAACTTCATTTATCAGAGCTGATGACCCTGAAGAGGAATAATGAGCCCTGGGAAGAGGAACAACTAGGGATTATACTTCACATGTCTATGTCTATCATACTTTGCAGACAGAAACTTAAATATTTCTGCATCTTTATCCATTTCATTTAAAACTCTGTTTGCTCTCCTGCGTTTGTGCAAATGCTTTCATCAAACCAGTGTTAGATTTGGTACCGTGTTGGAGGTTTATTCATCCTGTCAAAGAGTTTTAACTTTCTTTCCATTTTACCTGAAAATCAAAAGTACAATACATAAACACACACATCAACACATTTAAAAGCCCTATCCGGATCGGACTGGTTTAATCAGCAGGATATCTGTATGAGTGATGATCAGTGGCGGGGATTACCAGGAAGCATCTAATATAATTTGATTCAAAGGTGCCAATATGATTTGTATTGCTATTCATGATTTTATAAATATCCACATTCTATGTTATTTCTTTTTTTTAGATTTTGAACAGTGCACAGTTTAAAAGCACACCACATGTAGTTTATAGAGGAATGGCAATACTTTACCACCTCAAATAATTAAATGTAAGAATAATTTTATTTTTTATTTTTTTTTAAATATGCAACAACACGAAATGCCACACAAAGAATCATGACAATCGTTTTACAGGAATGAAACTTATTCGACTGTCAATGCTTTTACAATTTTTTGTGGAAAAGTGGGGAAAAAAACAAACATCTTTCTGAGCTCTGATGCTGAGTTGCTAAATTCGTACGCTACATGTGTAAAAGTTGGCAGGTCTGTATTTGGAGAGTTACAGAACATTCACCAGGAACGAACCTGATTAGCAGATGTCTTACCATCCTGCCTTTAATCTGTCACTTGCAGAGTATCAGAGTTGAAGGTTTGCTGCTGAACCCTTCAGTACCTTATTACAGTCCACTTCAAACACACATACACACACATACACACACATACACACACATACACACACATACACACACATACACACACATACATACACATACATACACATACATACACAGCTACTGAAGGTTCTTCTAATTAAAATGATGGGATCTAAAACATGGAGCCTGGTGCTGGGACGGAGACGTATGACGTTGCAGTGCACGGGACAGACTATTACCTTAAACTTAGAACCTCCTTCCTCCTGATCCACCTCCGTAACCACCTCCACCAGAACCACTGCCATAACCGCCTACACAAGAAAATCAAATCAATAATGAATTTTACCCATTGCTCATTGAAGTAGGTACAAATTCTCTTACATCATGTCTCTGGTGGATGTGAAGGGACAGCTGTAAAGAACTTCTCACCGCCGTATGGACCGCCACCACTCCTGCCTCCGCCGCTGTAGTTTCCTCCTTTTACCGGACCGTAATTAGATGACGACTGATTGTTGTAGTTGCCAAAGTCATTGTAATCGCTGCTGCCGCCACCACCTCCACCACCGCCTCCGAAGTTTCCTGTGAAGGTAAAAAAACAAACAAACAATGTTCTCGTTACAGAAACTGATTGTCTGAATTACAGTGGAACCTTGGATTATGAGCATAATTCGTTCCGGAAGCAGGCTAGTATATCAAGACACTCGAACCATACAAAAAATTTTTCCCATACAAAATAATGGGAACTTAAATTATTCGGTCCACAGCCCAAAAAAAAAAAATACATAAAAATAATTAATATAAAGTAAAAATTTAAAATGTAACCTGCACTTTACCTTTTAAAAAAGTAACAGTAAATCCCGACAGGTGCTGTGTATGTGTGTGTGGAATTAGCCCCTCCCCTCTCCTCGTCTTATACAGTAAACACCACCTCCCCGCGCCGTCTGTATCATCCTGCAGTACGCGCCAGTCATTTGACACCGCATTTCACACACACACACATCGTTTTTACAGGAAAAAAAGGAAATCTTTCTAATGACACTAGACTGAGCGCAGACTAACGGAATCACTGCTGTAAGGAAAAAATAAAAGAATTTAACCAGCACTTTACCTTTGAAAAGAATCGTGACAGAGCAGTGTTTCTGTGTGTGAAGGCGACGGGAGGGGGGGGGGGGGGGGTTGTGGTGCATGTGTGTGTGAAAGTGCACGATGTCAAATGAGAGAGAAAATGGATCTTTATCCTTTCTAATGAGACTTTCTTTTTCTTTACACATGTGCACACGTATGTTATAATAAACAGTACATGCGCACTGTTCACACAAACACACACACGCGTGGTCACAGTGTTATAGTAAACAGTACACGCGTGCACTGATGTTGATTATACTAGTGACGTGCACTAAGACCCAGCGATTACCAACAATTCCGCAGCGCAAGAGAGAAAAACTATTGGCTCAGTTGTGATCACGTGACGCTCGGCGTCAAAACAAAAAGCACATGCGTGTCACATGATACTCGGCACTCGTAAACCAAGACTTGTTCGTTTTCCAAGTCAAAATTTATTTAAAAATTTTTGCTCGTCTTGCAGAATGCTCGCTAACCACGTTACTCGCAATCTGAGGTTCCACTGTAAATAGATACAGGAATTCAGATCAACACAGGAAACTTTATTCGTACAGGGATTTTTAAACTAAACAAACCTCCTCCATAGTTTCCTCCACCATTGTAGTTGTCATATCCTCCATATCCACCACCTCCTCCTCCATATCCACGGTTGCCACCATAACCAGGACCGCCTCCACCATAACCTGCACCTGATACAATGGTTAAAAAACATCCTGCTATACGAACTGATCCATGATACATGATAGTTTTTGTAAAGATTCCACACCATTTCCTCCGTAGCCATTTCCATATCCGTCTCCACCTCCGTATCCGCCACGTCCACTTCCTCCATATCCACCTGCAGACAAAACGGTGTTTAAAACCTCACCATGATTTACATTGTCAGAGCTTTCGGTCTTACAAAACATTCACCTCCATATCCTCGACCACCAAAGTTTCCACCGTCGCCTCCACGGCCAGCTGCATACCACACACACAGCGCAGGGTTATTCTTCTTCTTATTATTATTTTGTCTGATTTTCATTTCTAGATCAGCATTTCACCCTCTCTCCTTCTTTCTTACCCCTGTTGTTCATGGATACTCTGTTCATCTCTTCCCTGGAAAGTGCTTTCCTTACTTCACAGTTGTGACCGTTTACAGTATGATACTTTTGAACTGGAATAGAGTGAGGAAAAAAAATAAACATGACATACTATTTCCTATACACAGACTACAAGTCTCTCTGAAAGCGAGACACTTACTGACTATTCTGTCCACAGAGTCGTGGTCGTCAAATGTGACGAAGGCAAAGCCCCTCCTCTTGTCACTGTTCTTCTCCGTCATGATGTTTACTTCTTCAATTTTGCCAAACTGGCTGAAGTAGTCTCGCAGATGCTCCTCGTCTGTGTCCTCTTTAATTCCTCCGACGAAGATCTTCTTCACCGTGGAGTGAGCGCCCGGCCTGCATGAGTCCTTAGAACAAAATTCAAACGATCAGTACTCAATTTCTGTTCAGCGTATTTATTACTGTGTATGTTAATTATATAGGTTTACCTCTCGTGAAACAGCTCTTTTAGGCTCGACTGCTCTCCCGTCCACTTTGTGAGGCCGAGCATCCATCGCCACATCGACTTCATTCACTGAGCTGTAGGTTACAAAGCCGAAGCCCCGGGACCTCTTAGTGTTTGGATCCCTCATTACCTGATGATGATAAAATATAAGAGTGGGTTAATACTAGAGCAAAGAAAAAAAAACTATTATTGATTCAGGATATTTATAAAACCGTGATACCTAAAAAACCTTAATTTTAATCGAATCAACACCTAGGAATCATGATATTATATCGGGAGGTGACTGGTGATTCTCATCCCTTGTTGATTTGAATGCGCTGCAGAATTGTGAATTCTGATTGGTCAGGTGGTGTTAATCTACTGTATTTAGGATAAATATAGTGAAGACGCAAAGGTTTGTATCAATGAGCTTACTGGTATGCGTCCTTGTTTCTAAAGTAACTTAGTTTGTGTGTGTGTGAGGGAGAGAGAGAGGGAGATGTCCCTTGATACTAAGGTGCCGTTATGGTGAAAACAAACTGTTCTTGATAGTTGACTGCTGTAGTGTAAGAGGAATAAAACACTCAGTGACGTAAGGTTATAGGACACACACCACCCTGCCTCTGAAAACCTGAGGGATTGGTTATACTCACCACGCAGTCTGTCAGGGTTCCCCATTGTTCAAAATGCGCCCGGAGGCTCTCATCTGTTGTCTCAAAGCTCAGACCCCCAATGAAGAGCTTTCGCATCTGCTCGGGCTCGCGAGGCGTCTGGAGAGGAAAGAGAAGAAAAGAAGTAAGGAAGAAAGAAAGGACAAAGAAGATGGACACCTACCTGTGTGCATAAGAGTTTCAAAGAAATTAGAATCTATGACATCATGTATATTGGTTTTGCAGGATCACCAAGTGAGGGGAGCTTAATCAGGAAATTAATGCATAATGGAGGAAAAAATTTAAGTGCATTTCTAATAAAGGACACTTGATGTGAATCTCCACCCCAAGAATTGCTTGGTTAAATACATACAGAACGAGCACTTCTAGGTGTGTGTATATACAATCAGAAATAAATCTTAACTGCAATCAGAGACAGTGTTGAATGAAATTCATCCTCCGAGTTAGGACATTTTCATTTAAATCACGCTTAAATGCACAAAAGATGACGGCTCAATCCCAATTCACTCCGTAATCGCTGCTGTAGTGCACTACATAGCGCGGGACGTAAACTCGCTCCCTACACTAGACAGTGCACTAGACGGAGTACATGGAACCATTTGGGACTCATCCGCATACACAAAGCTCTACCGTGCACGCCTGCAAGCTCACACACACAAACAAGCAGACTTAATTTGCAAACAGTAAATGTAAGCAATGCAAAAAATATTGCAACACTAAAACAACACATTATATATGAATAATAAATGTTTGTACCTCTTTAGACATGGCGGCAGCTCTGTGCTAATCACAATCTCAAACACACCTTCACCAAATGCGCTTCACGAAAAAGATGAAATACGTCAGGACGCTCGGGACGCTGCCCCTGAAACTCTATTGTGATTGGAGCGTTCTGAAACTGTGCGTCATGACGTTGGCGACGGCGCCTGATGCACGCAGATGGAGCAGGCACACGCATTTATATAAATAAAATAAATATTTTGTCTGTACAGTGGTCAGAACTCACTCTTTCAATTATATATTTATATTGGAGCACCCGAAACCAGTCTTAGAAAAATATTTGTCACAGCATCACGCAAAAACCGTCTGGACAGAATTTAACTTTTGCAGTGCTTGGTTGTCTGCCTGAACTTTAACCCGCACCATAAGTGAAATCAAAATGTTGAGTAAATTTGAAGTTATGAACAGTTATGTGCCGTATTTAACAATCTACATTAAAATAAGCTACTAATACTAATACTTGCGTAATGTAAACAAACACAGGCACCAACAGATATTAACTAGAAAAGCTAAACTGAATATTTTTACTAATATTAGTTCATATTTTCCAAACCCGGGAGAGAGGCACAAACACACACATGAATTGTTTATTATTACCATATATAAACCTTTGACCAGATGGCCTGTGTCACATACATCCCATACATTGAAAGAACCAGTCAATAACATGTAAGTCATAGAGAGACCCAGAGAAATGCAGATGACATGAAACACATTAGCATTTTAGTTAAACGAAAGGATTTCAGCAGCCACAAGCTATTTGTAGGTGTATTCATAGGAAGTGTTACCATATAAAGAATCAGGAAGTGCAACGATGGGGTTGCTTTATGGGCTTTATAGAGGCTTAGGTAAGTTTACATAATATCAGAAGACCTTACATATAGCTAATTAAGATAGCTCTTCTAGCTAATTTAATCTGACAATTATGCTAGTGCAAAACCTAGCATGTGACATGTAAATCAAATGTAATAATATTTTTATAATGGGTTGTAGGCACAAGCAAGAAAGTCGCTGTTCACGAGTGAACACACACACACACACACACACACACACACACACACACACAGTCTTTCTAGAGTGAATTTACGCTTATGCAATAGTTACTCTAAATGCTAAATGGCAGTAAAACAGGATGGTGGCGGAGGAGTGATAATTTAATGGTGTCCATCCACCAATGTGCCTGTATGAGAGACCCACTAGCGCGATATCTCAAGGACAAGTGGTTGAATGTTTGTCGGCTTTATATGAAAAGCCCCTTTTGGTGAATGAGACTTACGTAAGAATTTACTCAAATGTCTTTTAAAGTTGAATTCAACATACACTTAGGCCAAACCCCAAGTCCAGACTTGACCCAGGCTTTTTAGCTAACTGGGGGGCTTTGATTACATTGCAGATTTGCCACGGCCCTGTTTCACAGCTTCTTAAACACCACAACATTTACTGTATTTCTACCCAGTGTTGCATTCATTTTCATCTGGATCTTGTAATGCTTACAGCAGAGTAGAATCACTCCGTAAAAGTCTTCTCCATCACATCCCATAGACTTTCACAGGTGTGGCCAGTTCATGTGTAAAAATTAATTCTCATATTCACTCGTTCACACTCTGAGCCCTGGAATATGGCCGTGCCATTGGGAAAGAAAAACCCCATATTCTGCATGTGATAACCTGGTCATTCAGTACATTCAGTACTCTGTATAGTGTCTCATATGCATGATGGGTGCATCACTTCCTGTGCTTCCCTTCTTTCGCTCTGGAATAAGGTCAATCTGGACTCAGACCACATGACCTTTTTCCATTGCTCCAACATCCAATCTTTATGCTCAACAGCAAACTGAAGCCTGATGAGTCTCACTAACAATTGGTATTCAAGTTGCACTTGCTTCCACTATTCCACACAATTTGGATTTCTCAGTTGTTATTGTTTTTTATGATGCAATTTCACCAAGCATTTAAGTGATCTCCAAACATGCCAAACCATTTTTTTCCCCTCACATTTCTTCTCTGACGTTAAGGGTTCAGCACAATCCTTCCAGATTTTAATAATCTGTACAGCTCTTAACCCAATTCCTGCCACTGCCTCTGCCATTAGCTGGTTATGGTGCCCCCTGCTGTAATGCCCAGACACTGCTGTGACACATTTCTGAAAGAAAATCAAGCATGAAATCTGCTCATGAAATCATGTGTGTTGAAGTGTTTCTTGCATCCCTAAGGGGAAAATGCAAATTAAATTATTATGTGCTATGCTTAATTACACATAAAACTGGACACACAGAGCCGCTGAATGCTGATCAATATCTCAAACACTGCTAATGGAAAATTATTTTGATGTCACACTGCCGCCGCATGCATTCATATGGAGATCATCCAAAACTTTACATGATGACTTTTACTGTTTGATTGCTGAAAGACTGCTATGTTTTTGATTTTCTCAAATGTCATCTGATTTTCCTCACATTTTTCATTTCAAACCATTCCGTTTTTTCTACTTTGGAAATCTGAAATGTAGTATAATAGTGTAGTTACTTTTAGTACAATTACTTAATTACATTATTTGCAAAAATGACAAAAAAAATTATTCAAGTCATACTCTCTCTTTCTCTCTCTTTCCTTTGCTCTGGTACTTCATTCATCCCCTCTCACACCTTTTAAGGTTTTTATTTTCATCTTTTCTTCTCTTGTTCCATTTTTTGTGCAATTGTCTCTGCATTTCATGTTTTTACACTTTTCCTTTTTCTTTTCTCTGTGCCTCCCACTGTCCCCCTTTCTGTCTTGTTTTACTGTCCTTCTCTTCCCTCCCTTTAATCTTTATTTCTTCTTTTCCTTCTACCTATTTTTATCACATACGTACCCCTTTCTCTTTCATGCTTCTCTCTCTCTCTCTTTCTCTCTCTTCCTCTCTATCTCCATATGTGTGTTTATTTTTCTGTTCTCCCCCTTTAATCTTTCTTTCTACCTTCTTCATCTGTTTAATTTCTTCTCCTTCTAACTCTCTTTATTAGACTCCATCTTTCTGTTCCCTCTCACCCTATCAGTCTGTTTCTTTTTTCTGGCTCTCTCTCTCTCTCTCTCGCTCTCTCTCTCCTGCAGTACTGCAGTATCAGTAATTCACTCTTTCTGTGCACTTGCTGATAGATTTGTAGCCGCTGTCGTGCCATTGGTCGTTACCAGACAGCTGTGATTTAATGCCTGCTCCTGATAGGCTGAGATTGGACAGTGGGGATTTATTGCTGGCTCCTGATTGGTCAATGTCCCGGTTAGAGGTGAGTTACAGCCACAGAGCTGATGGGAGGCAGAAGCAGAGCCAGATTACAGCCATAAAAATGTGTGTGTGTGTGTGTGTGTGTGTGTGTGTGTGTGTGTGTGTGTGTGTGTGTGTGTGTGTGTAGTTTAAAACCACAAAGGAAAACATACAGAAAGGGAAGAGAAGCTGCAGCAGGACAGAAAAACCCTGCAAACAAAAGAGCAGGAAAATATCTAAAAGCTCACTCTCCTGTTGCAGTGACCGTGCATTTAATAATTTCTATTCAAATTCAAACAACAAGTTTGATGTCCCTGACTCCATGTCTATACATGTATAAAAGTTGCATTTATTACTTTTCAGTAAATTGTATTTGATCTTTAATGGCTTGAATCTAAAAGAGTGAAACTATTTTAATAAAAAATAAAAAAAATAAAACATCAAATGAAAATCCTTGAAAAATTATGGAATCCACGAAATTATGAAAATAACAAATACAATCCAGTACAAATCACATCTTTTCAGCAAATGTGATATCTTTCCATCAGCATTAATTGTAGGAAAAAGGTTACAATATTTTAACTCAGTTTTAGTGTCACTGAGTTCCTATTTCCAGGACAGGAAATGTGGTGTGTGTAGGTAGCACCTTGTGTCAGGAAACCTTTGAGGTTTTAGGTCACAAAAAAAGAAAAAAATTGTCAGAAGCTCTGATGCTGAACACTACTTTTAACAGATAAAACTATAGCAGTTTATGGTTATCATAGTCGAATTCATACATGAATGCATAATTTTGTGTTATACTGGTCAATTTAAGAAAGGTATGACTAGTTAAATAATTACGTATATTTTTAAATTTTTCGATTAACTTGTTATCATTATACAAGGAACACCACTCAACACACTCAATCCACTTGGTCCTCCCCTCAGAAAGGTACAATAGTGGGTCATTTTAGTAAAAACCCAGAGTTAAAATCTTGATAATCAAATTGTATTGTACAAATATTTAAATGTATATAGGTTTTAAACTGTTAACCATTTATAATTGTTACATAAATATTCAATACAAATGTTACATCTTTGAGTCTTTTTACAGCTTCTGCTTATGTTTACATTTACAACAAACTGCTGAAAGTAGTGAAGAATATTTAATCTCTTAAAAATTTAAGAAAAAATATAATAATTTAGTCAGGGAATTAAATTCTGAACAGAATTGTGAATTTTGCTTTATGAAAAAAGTCATCAAAAAACAATAAATGATCAGTAAACTCCACATCTCTGTTTCGTGTTAAAGCACTGCAAGACTAATAAGCAATTTTATACCATCAAAGTCAAAGTACAATTCAACAATAAAACTTTAGAAATGTAAATAGTAATAAATAAATAAATAAATAAATAAATAAATTCTGTCACAGACCTGGCATGGAAAAATACTCCAATCCTATACCACTTTTACAAAGCAATGATAAAATATTAATATTCTTCTGTCTGTTCCTTTTCAATCATTGATCGTGTAATAACTTCTGGCCAGGAGAATGAAACAAGAATTGAAATGAGCTGGGATAAAAAGCTGTGAAACGCTGCAGGCTTTATGTGGGAGCGTCTCCAAGCGGATTTTATGACTCTGGACAGAATTAAATTTCCTCTCCCACAAGGAGCCATCGAGGCTCAGAAGGTTTATATCTACTACTATAAAAATGTGCTATAGGACATAGTTTTTGGCCTCAAGCAAAATGCAAGGTTTTAGTCTGCGAAGCCATGTGTATTAGAAATTTCTAATCTACTCTAGCATGACTTAGGTAGACATGCTAATCCAGTAATCAAAGTAAAGTGTAAAATTATTACACATGTATGTTATTATTATTATATCACTTTTATTATTGTTGTTGTTATTATTATTATTTACTTTTTATGATACATTAAAAGAGGAAATTCTAACATAAAAAATATTGTAAGTTTGTGAAGCAATGAGGTAAAGCAAAGCTCCTGATTGGTCACCTACTGTGAAAATCAGCAATTAGAATTTTTAATTAGCATTCAAATATTCACATTAAAATCACATTTGTAATTGATGCTTGTTATGATTATATCAATTTAATATTTAGATAATTTTACCCAGATGTTCTCAGTACTAGCACTAATTTATGGGTGGAGCTTCTTTTGAAACTCACTACTAATATTTAAATTAGTAGAGGATTGAAATGTGATAACATAAAATTTATGGTTGTTGTTATGGTAACGTTATGGTACATAATTACTGTACAGCTTTGAATCCGAACTGACTCTGAAATCTGATTAATGTAGGCTAATTAGCTATCAGTTTGCTAACTAGTTATGTCTAATTTTCTTAAGATATTATTCATGGTTTCCTAATTTGCAGTCCTGCTAGTTGGAGGTTGAGGAAGTGAGGGTGAACAGTATGACAGTCATGTCTAAAAAAAAAACTTATTACTTTGCTGAGATGGTATAATGGTTTATAAACAACTTGTTTAAGCATGACTGAGACTTTTTAAAAAGTATTTGGACTGTATGTTTAGCAAAAATGTGGTGAATAATAGTAATAATAAGCATAGTGTCATGTAGCAACAGATTTAATAATTAGACCTTTAACTTTTATTTTACAATCCACAGAAATAAGAGAAGACTAGTCTAACTTTCTGTTCTTTATCACTGTAATGTAGAGTACAGTCATTAACATGCATAAATTTCCCAGGATTCTCTGCTCTAGCGCTCGCTGCAGCAGAACTTTATTATTATAATGAGGCTGTTCATCATTTATTATTGGTTCCTGCAGCAGTTTACAGCCTGACGTTTACAGCAACCTTTAATTTACATCAGTTCATTACGCTCTAACCGCACCACCCAGGACACCAGTTTGCGCGTGTGTTTGTGTGCCTGTTGAAGAAGGCCATGTCTGTTTTCTGTTTGATTTTTCCTCTCATGACTCACGGTTCAGTCTGAACAGTAATTTTATACTTTAAATAAAATCATGATTACAAATAAAAAGCGCAATGATTCAAACACTGAACACATCATATGTAAACTGCAAACTTTACATTCTTTTACATAATTTTATAATGTGATTTGTTAAATGTGGAATAAGAAAGCTGTTTTTAATTTTGTGCTGACGGACAAAAAAAAAACCAACAACAATTATTATTATTATCTTTTTTCAGAAACAGAGAACTTAATTTTAGTGACGAGTAGTACTTAAATATGATTTAAAAATTTTAATTAAATATATTATCAAGTGCAATAAATATAAACAAATAAATTACAACAACATGTTTTTAGAAATTAGACTATAATTAATCCTGCTATAGATGCACTTTACAAACAACAACACTCGCTCACCATCTATACCGCTTAATCCTGTATCTCAGGCGATTTAGGGCCAAGGGAGGTTACACCCTGGACAGGGTGACAATCCATCGCAAGGCACACACATTCACTAGGGCCAATTTGGGAATGCCAATTAACCTAATTTGCATGTCTTTTGAACCAGAGTACCCAGAGGAAACCCACCAAGCACAGGAAGAACATGCAAACTCCATGCACACAGAGACAGGAAGTGAACATGGCTGGGAATCGAACCTGGACCCTGGATGTGCAGGGCGACAGTGCTAACCACTACAAAAGCGTGCCGCCTAAACAACAATAATAATAATCTCCCAGTACCAATATGTTTGCATGTGTTGGTTGTTTGGACAAAACCCTCTGTGACCCTTGACCTCTGGCGCCTGACTCTCTCAGGCTTTGAGCCAAGCTTAACGTGATGAGTGTGATTCCGAACTGTAATCTGTAAAAAAGAATCTCTGCACATCTTTAATCAATTGTTATTATCAATAATTTATTTGCAAGTTATACATGTTTCAATAGTATGTTTTATAGTAAATATTCAATATTCGTAGTGTGAAATTTCCATAGCATCAGTGACAGGTATTCGAGGTGCTTGTTGTGGTTTTGTCAAGGGAAGTTCCAAAAGGAGCAGGGAGAAGGGAGCGCCCTGTGAAGTACACTTCGAAATGGACCGCAACTTGAGTGATACCTTTATAAAACATATACTATTGAAATGTGTATAACTTGTAAATAAATAAATAAATAAATAAATAATAATAATAATAATAATAATAATAATAATAATAATAAGCATTCATTAAAGATTTACGGATTTTTACAGAATACTAGCCTATATAATACTACGGATTTCTTGATTGAATTGAAAGAAAAAAATATATATAACGGGTCCAATTAATGATGATGATAATGGTAATAAATATATAAAAAAAAAATTCCAGCTCCAGCGAGACGCAGTGACTTATGGGAAATTTTTCATGCCCTTTTATAGCGAAGTGAAGATCTGATGTTCAGTTGTTCCCAGCACTTAACATGGCTGAACACCATGTGGAGTGTACTTTGCAGGATACTTCAGGCCGATTGGAACGGACCTACAGTATCAAATCTCATCCCAGTCTGTCAGAATGAGAAGAGTGCCCTCAGGTGATGAGTTTTATATAAGCGCCATTCTATTCTCTGATTACAAATATTTCAGTCTGCAAATATATAACTGTTTCCAAATTAACAGCTGTTGTGTTCAGTAATTTTATCCAGATACTGTAGTCTTTAACAAACAGTCTGTAAGTATTATAATTATTATGTTCTGGAGTATTAGCCAAACTATTAGATAAATATTTGAATATCCCATAAAAACACCTAAATGCACAGTTTCTTAAGTTATCTAACTGACTGCACTATTAGATACAGAGCTTTTCATATACTCTCCTTTGAAATTTCTTCTTTCATTTTTCATAGTGATTTTAATTTGTATCCCTAGCCCTGTGATATCACATCTTGTTTGTAAAAATTTGCCTTTGGGATTAATACAGCTCTCTCTCTCAATATGAATTCTGCACTGGTTTAATATGTTCTTAATTTATATAGTTTTGTACATATGTTCATACAATCTCCAGTGCAAAATTCATAGCACCCTAATTAACAGCATATTTTTTATAGATGTTTGACTTTCTTTTGTGTTCGTGAGTTCACACTGAATCAGACATTTGTGTCAGAAAAATTTATATCTATAAAGAACGCAACATTCTCTGCAGCAAAGTGTTTTTGGGATTAAAAACATAGTAAAGGCTGTGCTGGAATCTGAAACGTGAGTGTGCTAATGATTTTTCACACCAAATGCTGACTTTGTTTACTGCCATTTATAAAATGTATTAAAAATGTATAAAGTGTAATTAGAACATTTTAAAGGCATCTTTACGGCATTGCTAGTGTAGAGCGCTGAATATCATTCTGTAAGACAATCTTAAAATTAGTTTTTCTATAACTTTTAGCTTCAGTTTTTGTTTACACTGTTTTAAACACATTTCTTCAAACTGTAACACAATCATGGGAAATTGTACAGACTATGAAAATACATCACTAATCCTGTATAGTGCTTATCCTGCACAGGGTGACGAGGCAGGGGAATGCCTGGAGCCTATCCAAGGGGCCTGGGGACATGACGTGGAGTACACCTAAAGTATCTGTAAGACACAACTGTGTTATTAGAAATGCAATGTGTATGTAAAATACAGTATCTAAAATATTTTGGGTGTGCATACACACAAATACACAGTTTTCTTTGAGAGATTTTATTTGGTTGTAATGAAAGCCTCTTCTCACTGCACACAACAAAGTCGGATCACGGGGTGGTCTGGATTCATTTTACACTTATCGATACATGTCTTTAACTTTTAAAGAACAAAAACCAATATAAAGTGTTTTTTTTTTTTTTTTTAACAGTGAAAACTGCCAGGACATGCAAGAGAGCAGAACTACTGTTAGCTATGAGGTGCAGTTTCCTTCTTTTCTAACATTTCTAAACAGAGTTCACTAAAACACCGGGCTGGAAACTTCTCTAAAGTTTTTCTTTTTTAATCCCTACATGAAGGTTACGGAGGCAGCGGGAGGAAAGCATTTGGTTCCCAAGAGACGGCTTGTCTAAACAACTACACGCTAGATTTAATACCAGAGAAAAACAAAAAGAAACAGACAACCAATAAACAAAATGTCTAGTTAATTTTTTCACTCCAGTGTTTTAAATTTATATAAGAAATAATAAAAAAAAAAACATTAAAAATACACAGCATGTTGCTACAGAACTAAAACTGTTGTAGTCCATCAGTTTATATATTTTATAACATAAAACATAAATGAAATATAATTGGTGAGAAAAACAAGTGGCTTGAGTCTTGAGGAATGTGCTGATAATTGGTGACACGATACATCACGATATTTAACACAATTCTTCTAATGGAGGATTTTTAGCGTTGTTTTTTTTTTTCTCTCTCTGTCTCTCCCTAGTATTTTCACAGAGCAATCTTAAAATTGTCACTTTGACTGCAGTAAACACTTTCCACATTATTTCTTTGGGGGGGGGGGGGGGG
>JAAGKR010000289.1:117792-164737 GCA_011419295.1 Clarias macrocephalus
GCTTAAATCACCTTTCTCTCCCATTCTGACATTCAGTTTGGAGTTCAGGAGATTGTTTTGACCAGGACCACACCCCTAAATGCATTGAAGCAACTGCCATGTGATTGGTTGATTAGTTAATTGCATTAATGAGAAATTGAACAGGTGCTCCTAATAATCCTTTAGGTGAGTGTACATCACATTAATTATGTGTGATTAAATGATGTAAAAATAAATAAATAAATAAATGCAACAGATGTGTCTGCATCACACAATGCTGCTTAAAATTATTTAACTTTTTAAATTAAATAATGTTTAGTGAAAAGTTTTAATAAAAGTTAAAACTTAGCTTATTAATTGACAGATGTCAATGAAAATATACAAATGTTAAATATAACTTGAAATTATTTAAATGTAGCTAATATGTTAAAAAAATAATAATAAATAAAGGTGTGTGTGTGTATATACATACATACATATATATATATATATATATATATATATATACACACACGGTATAATTTAATATAGTTTCTCCTCTTTTAAATATTTTGCTAGAAAGTGTTCATTATAAATGACCCCTTTTTAATTTTTACAATACAGAAACTTGATTCTAAAGTTGTTTTAATGATAAGCTTTCTTTTGTTTGGTGAAGCTTTCGTTAAAAGTAAAAGTATGTACCTGGCAAAAGACCAAAAGGTTAAAATAATTACAATCAAATTAATGTACCAAGCTTCCACAGTAATTCCCAACCATAGTTACGTTGTGTAGTGCTGAAATGTTGAACATAAACATTTTCTATAACTGAATTTTGCAAATTATCACGAGCATACAAATCTGCTGTAGCTACAAACTCGAGTTTGTGGTGTTGCTTTTTAAATGTCCGTCTTACACAAGTGGCATAAAGAGACGAAACCTACCCGTATGGGTCAGGCTGTGTCTCTGCAGGTGGTAGCGTTGGAAAAAACGCATGTCACACATGTTACAAGCATAAGGCTTCACCCCTAAGTGCACAAAAGAAAAACAAAAAATAAAACCTTGTATTAGCCGTATCAGCAGCCTGGCAAGTTGACCCTAACGTTTAATAGGCATGTAGAAACGTTAGTTAGCTACAAATCAGGAAACTACTCCATCAATGAAAAATTTTTCGTCGTAAAGATTGAGAGCACATAGTATGTAGTATTATTATGTACAATGTATATAGAAAGTATTCTATTTAGTCACGTGCCAACAAAACAACAAAACACCTGAAATTATATTACTGTATAAATTACAATGATTGTGGTTTCACTGAAAAGTTGTGCAGTATGCTCTAACAAGTTTAACTAGCTTAGTAAAATTACTTGACATTATGAAAAAGGTTTGACATTTAAAAACAAGGTACAGGGTTGCTGTGGAGCAAGCCATCATCAACCACATTAGTAATTCTTTATTCCATACAGTATAGAGAAAAAAAAGTTGTAAATCTTGGAATAAATGTTAGAAAATTACTGTACATATTTGTATGAAAAGAAAACCAACAATCAAAAATCGGCACATGACTAAATACAATCATTCGGTGAGTAAGATTATGGCGGCTTTTGTGCATTTCTAATCTAAAGTTGCCTTACAAGATGAAAAACACTACAGCTGGTGGACAGTGGGCTAAATAATGGGCTAAAAGTATACGTTGAGGTAAAACTAAACATCAGCATTATGCATTTCAGAACATTAAAACTTACTTAAAAAGCTAAAATACAGCAAGAAAAGTGTTATTCATTTAAGTTCACTTAAGCATGCTGATGTGTCATAACAGTGTTGCCAACTTCAATTGTAATTAAAATTTACAAGCAAAGAACATGGGACAACATAAATACTATAAATATAGCACAAATAGTATAGTTTAAAAAATTACTTAAAAGGACAATTCCTAACATTCTAAAATAATACAAGTAATACATTTGCTTGCTTAAGATGTAATTAAGCATAGATGGTTACAGACAGTATGAACTATATTATATAATAAGTAACAGTGTTGTACTCCTGTATAAATGTTCAATAGACTAAATATAATTACAAAAATGTAATGAATAATAATCTTGTAGTATGTAGTAATAGTATCATTATGGAAGTAGGATAGATACATCATACAATAAGAAGTGTAGTAGATGTAATTATACTGTAAAAATATTGAATTATAAGCTGGCTCTAAAAGTAACTACATGAATATTTTCATATTACATGTACAATATAGGAATAACTACAATAATAAGTAACTACATACATACATAGGTAGTACACTACATTACATTTTACATATACAACTATATTTTCCTATGAAGTTATACCCTGTATACAGGATTAGACGATGAGCAAGTTATACTATTAAATGTAAATATAGTAAGTGAAATAGATATACACCTGTAGCTACCAAAAGTTTGAGAATGACGCAAATATTAATTTTCAAAGTCTGCTGATTCAGTGTTTTTGGATTTACATTTAGGCATTTGCCATCTTTTTGTCAGATGTTACTATGGTATTCTGAAGTATAATTACAAGCATTTCCTAAGTGTCAAAGGCTTTTTAAAAAAAAAAATTTTTTTTTTTTTTACAATAAACAATTAAACTCCCCAATCAATCAAAAAATGAAGTCCAATCCATTTACCTTTTGCAGAATATCAGTCTGTCCCTGTTTTTTTTTTTTTTTACTGGAGAGAAGTGGCTTCTTTGCTGTCCTTCTTGAAATGGGCTCACTCACAATTTTGCCCAAGAACACAGCCATGAATAAAGGATGGTACAAAAAGGTCCTCTGAGAACAACAACTTCCAACCAACCAAGAACAGTTTGGCAATGATCAATGCCTTTTCCAGCATGATGAAGCACCTTGCCATAAGGCAAAAATGTTAACTAAGTTCATGGCCAGGAAACTCCCTAGACCTTAATGCCATTGAGAACTTGCAGTCACTCCTCAGGAGGGAGGATGGATAAACAAAAACCCTGACAAACTCAGAACATTGATTATGCAAGAATGGGCTGCCATCAGTCAGGATGTTTCCCAGAATTTGACTGAGAACTTAGCAGGGCGAATTTCAGAGTCTTGAAAAAGACAACACTGCAAATATTAACTATTTGAATAACCTGAACGTAATTGTTAATAAAGATCTTTGACACTTTTTAAATGCTTAGAATTATACTTCATTATACCATAGTATAAAAATACTGAAGCAGCAGACATTGTGAAAATTAAGATTTGTCATTCTCAAAGTTTTCGCCGTGGCTGTAGATACAAGTTTAATAATGAAATGTTACTAGAGTACGCAAGTATTAAACTGCTACAACTATTTATGCATAATCTATTTGGCATATAACTATCTAGATGTAATCTGTACAATCATCAGAAACTTTATTAAGCTTTTATAAATTTATCATCCAATCATACAAGAATTTTTATATTAATGTTTTAATTCCAGAAGTTGGCAACAGTGCTCAGGTCGCATGCGTATGGTTTATGTTTATTGAAAAGGTTAAGGTTAAAGTAGAAAGACACATACCCGTATGAGTGAGGCTGTGTCTCTGCAGATGGTAACGGTGGAAAAAACGCATGTCACACATGGAACAAGCGTAAGGCTTCACCCCTAAATGCACAGAGCAAGTTATTAGTCATGTGCATTCACTATGCCGAAAAACACGCTCACTTATATAGTCTCGTAGTGGTCAGTTTCAAACTATTTATTTTATTCAGTAACTCAAACAAGCCTCCTAGTAAAAAAAATATCTTTTTACAAGAAGAATTTAAAAAGAATTTTACTTTCATACATTGCAACGTAAGACAATTTAACCTGACTAAGCCTAGCTTTTTGTATCTTTTTCCAAAGCTACATTTTGAATTTGAAAAAGCTACAACAAAATACTTGACATCTTTTTGGAAACTATGTTACATCTCTGTACCAAAATAAATAAATAAAAATTATATATAATTCAATATATAATTATTTTCATTAATCCTATTAAAGAAAAAAACAACCTTAATATTTTTGTTTTATTGCTGTCCTAACTAACTAGAATTGAAACACTGCTCTAGAACCATAGAGACAGCTTACCCATATATAGATTTTATACATACACATACAGTAAATTTTTTTTATTATATATAAACTGCAGAATTTAAAATTGTGTTTACATAGTATTATGTAAACAGTTCTATATAATCTTGGAGACAGTACTTCCAGTACTAGGATATTTTTGTGCTTACTTACATTTAATAAAGAATAAAAGTACTTTTTTTTTTTTTTTTTTTTTTTTAGAAACTACCCATTTCTAGTCCTAGTTAGAAATCCCATGCATGAAGAGATAATATGCAAGAATACACAACGCATGGAATAAAATTTAAATTTTTTTTAAAGAATATTTGATCAACTATGTGGTCATAGTTTTTACGAACATTGAAATTCTAGTTTAAAAAAGCACGCTTGCATTGGGGTTGACCGAGTATAAAGAGACAAGACATACCCGTATGGGTGATGCTGTGTCTCTGGAGATGGTAGCGTTGAAAAAACCTCATATCACACATGGTGCAAGCAAATGGCTTCACCCCTAAATGCAGAGTACTAATATTAGAATATGCGATCTTTATCTTCACCAAAAAACTTCAATCCAAGCTTGAAATTGTAGCTTTTACACATCTTAGCCGCTCATAACTAGCTGGGAAATGAGTGATGCATTCATTGGGAATGTAGTGCCTTCACAAACTTTGGGTTGTATTTATGTTGGCAAACACCAAAAAGTCCAAGGAGGAAATTAAAATCAAGAATACTGACCAAGTAAAACTATAACCGTAAATTCACGAAACCAAAACTGACAAGATTATAAAAAGACATGCGGTTTTGGTAAAGGTTTAAAAAGTTATATTTTGGTACAGGAAATTGACACGTACCCGTGTGGGTGAGAGTGTGTCGTTGAAGGTGACAACGCTGAAAAAACCTCATATGGCACATGGAGCAAGCATATGGCTTCACCCCTAAATAGAGTATCATTGTATTAGCATGAAATTTTTCCCCCTCAGTTCACAGCCACTCTCTAGCCAAACATGAGGAGCTGTTTTAAATGTAAAAAAAAATTATACATTCAATAAAAAATATGGGATGTTTGTCCAATTGGGTCAACTACAATATTTAACTTCAGCACTAAAGCGGTTTAGACTAACATCAATTTCTTAATTGCAATTACTGAATGCATGCACTTAACCAGTCCCGCTGTAAAGTCTCGAGACAGTGGTTAAGAAAATCAGCAAAGCAGTTAAGTTGCAAAGACACATACCCGTATGGGTTAGGCTGTGTCTCTGCAGGTGGTAACGCTGAAAAAACTTCATGTCACACATGGAACAAGCATACGGCTTCACCCCTAAACATACAGAGTACCGTTATGTCAAGATCTGGAAGTGATTCGTCAAATTTAACACCTTGCACAGCGACCTTCTTCATGTCACCATCACATCCAAACTCGAGTTTGTTAAAGCCAAAACATTCGTGGTGTCAAACAAAGTGTGACAAATGAAGCTGTGACTTGAATGCATTGTTGCCAACTCTGTTAAGTTGAAGATCAAGCCAATAATTTTCACTGTGGAGAAATAAGATTGTAATTCAGACAGGAGTTTAGCACTGCTTGTCAACTTTAAACATATAAATACTTGATGAACTTCCAAACGGTCCCATTAGATGGGAACTTGTATAATTTTTGCTGCTCACGATAGGGCAAATTTCCATAAAAAGGGCCTTTTCAATGTCAAAGCTTTTTTAAAGCCTTGCAACAATTTTAAAATCTTCGACACCTCATAGATTTTCTTGTGCATTTTCAAATCTATTTAGTCCTGGTCACGCTTTTGTAATGATAAAAAGTTGGCAACAGTGCTAAATTGTACACAAGCTTAGCCAGGTGTAACAGGGCAAATCTGTAAGTAGAGACGACCCATACCCGTATGGGTTAGGCTGTGTCTCTGCAGGTGGTAACGCTGAAAAAACTTCATGTCACACATGGAACAAGCATACGGCTTCACCCCTAGACATACAGAGTACCATTATGTCAAGATTCAGCAGTCAGTCAAACTACATTAAAGTACAGTACGTGTTTAACAACCCTCCCACAACCTATCTTCAAGTGAGCACATCCATAATCGAGCTTGCTGCTGCCAAAACAGCAGTACACCAAACAAAGTGTGACAAATGAAGCTAAAACCTAGCTTTGCATTGTTGCCAACTCTGTTAAGTTTAAAGTCAAACCAATAATTTTACACAAACATAAATTTCTGTCTGGATATGAGCACTGCTAGTCAAGTTCTGACCTATAAAACCTGATTAACTTTCAAGCATTTATTTGATGGGAACTTTTACTTTTTTTTCTGCTTATAGAATGACAACGGACCAACAATTGGGAAATCTTGAAGACCTCATAGGATTTATTTTATTGTAGTTTTTAGACCAAGTAAGTCCTGATCACAGACAACTGCTGAAGTAGAAAAATAGCCAAATACTTTTAAAAGCAAAAAAAGTTGGCAACAGTGCTATATTGCACATTATCATAGCCTGGAGTTTACGGCAAATTTGAAAGTTCAGACGACCCATACCCGTATGAGTGAGGCTGTGTCTCTGCAGGTGGTAGCGTTGGAAAAAACGCCTGTCACACATGGAGCAAGCGTAGGGCTTCACCCCTAAATGCACAGAGCAAATGATTAGCTCCTAGTAAAGGTTCAAAAGACATTTAATCCCATTTTATGCAACACATATGCAATTTGCAGGTTCCTTCAAGTGCAGGGTTCCATGTCAGTTTTACAGCCATCAAGGTCAAATGTCATCCTTTTTTCACCGTGCTGTACACATGAGCAGAGCAGACAGGAGGCATCCACAATATTTGCCACATTTGTGTGTAAACTATTATTGGGCATAAGGCATAATGCTGGTCAAAAAGTCTAATTTGCAATTCTCCTTAAACCTTAGCCATTATTAAATGCATGGTCCCTATCTAGATGACCCTAAAGAGCATGTTTAGGCAAGTTCAGTCATAGAAGGGGGGGGGGGAATAAATAATTCACCTGCCTATAGCTGTAGTAATTCGAAGACCTTGATTTGTTTGTTCAGGTGTGTTTAGAGTTGGAGATGAACTTTGCTGGTCTGCCTCTCTCTGTGACCGAACTTGCCACAACCTGCCAAAGCATAGCTCTGTCCCACCTGATCCTTTATCACAGAGCAGTCCCACCTTGGCCATATACTGTACTTAAGGACCGCTTGACCCATTAGCAAACCCAGATTATACCCGTGCCTTAACCATCCCTAAATCCCGCCTGACCCTATACCATAGCCCAGTCCCATTTCACAAACTTCCATACCAAGACCCTTTACCGTACTCAAGCTATATTTGTTACCTCATCACTTTTTATCACACTTTTTTTTTTTTCAAAATCCAAGCCCTAACTGGACCTTTAACACACAATACAATTTAACCAAACTGTATCACTACAGTTGACTTTCTACATTACCATAAGCTTTGGATAATAAAATTGACACCTACAGAATAAAACTTATTTTGTTGACCTATACCTTTTTTTGTCCTTACAAAGCAAATTCAGACAATTCTCAAAGTCAGTGATTCTAAATGACTGGACCCCACAACCAGACTTGAGAACCAATGATGTGTCATAATTTGTAATAAATCTTTATAAGTTGACAGATGAAATGTGCCCATTTTAAAAAGCTACACTACCTGACCAAAAAAATTAATTTCATTAAGTCCATTAATGGACTGAATCAAACAAACTACTAAAATAGCCTAGAATTAAGAAATGCCGAACAAATTAAAACATGCAAGAATAGTGCAGAACCATCAAAACTCTGGAATAAATAAGGTCAGAAACAAACAAGGAAAGATCACAGCATTTCATGAAGCAGCATTGTAAAAATGACAGCAGAAATCAGAGCTACAGAGTTTAATGATTAAAGTAAGTGAAACAAAAGCTTCAGTTTTCTAGTGAGCATAAAGATTGGACTTTGGAGCAATGGAAAAAGTTCATGTGGTCTGATGAGACCAGACTGAGTGTATAATTAAGATCGATGGGCGCAAGTTGTAATAAGAGAAGCACATGAACCGATGCAAGCATCATGCATAGTGGCCACTGTACAAGCCTCTGGAGGAAGTGCTATGATCTGGGGTTAAATCAGTTGCTCAAGTTTAGTATTCGCAATGTTAAGTAGCAAAAAAATGTCTGCTGACGCCGGAATGTACTGAATGACCAGGTTATCACATCTAAGGGGTTTTTATTCCCTGATGGCACGGCCATATTCCAGGACTCAAACAGTGAAAAGAGTGGTTCTGGGAGCATGAGGAACGAACCTGACACCACATTGTGCGCCCTAATCAAAACTAAAAGGTACTCTAATGAAATATTTCTTGCATGCTTGTATACCAAATCAAATTTCCCTATAAGAAATAATGGAAACTTGGATGATTCATTCCACACCCAACCCCAAAAATGATATAAAAATAATTCATACAAAATGGAAAGTAAGAATAAAAATTTAACCTGCACTTCACCTTCAAAAAGAATCCAGACAGCAGTGTGTTTGTGCAGGTGTGCAAAGCTGAAGTAAGACGAGAGAGGAGAAGAGGGCTACTGTGTAGGATGACTTTCGCACACGCACAAACACACTAACGGAAACACTGCTCTGTCAGAAAATTTCTTTAACAAGGAATCTCTCTAATGACACTAGCACGCATACACACACTAAGGGAATAATGCTCTCCGAAATGGAGAGACTCTGAAAACTTGACCTTTAACAAGGAACCTCTCTGAAGACTTTTGCTTTACGCACGCACACACAGTCACAATGTTAGAATAAACAGTATGCATGCACAGATGTTGACTATACAAGTGAGGGACATGCACCGAGACTGAGCATGGGAGACGATTATCCACAATCCTGCAGCACGCGAGAGAGAAGAACCATTGGCTCAGTTGTGATCATGTGACGCACGGTAGGTGATGCATGCATAAGCACATGCATACTACTCATATGTAAAAAAACCTCCCTCTTCAAAAATTTTGCTTGTCTTGCAAAATACTCGCAGACCAAGTTACTTGAAATCCAAAGTTTCACTGCATTAGAGTTTGTAATTTTTTTTGTTCAGGTAGTGCATGTCAAGCATGTTCAACCAATTAAGAGAATTAATTTAAGAAGTAAATTGGTCAACTAAATAATTTACAATATATTTTGTGTACAGATTAATACAAACAGTTCAGCATTTTTCACATGCACTTGACATGAAGAGGCTCTTGTTAAATCTTGATGTATCAAGTAGTTCCCTAAATGCATCAGGAAGCCATTTAGAAGACTAAGCAATAATTCTGACAACTGAACTATGACTCACTTAAAAAAAAAAAAAAACCCACTATATATTGATCTATATTTAGTTATTATAGCAAAAGGGTCAATGCCCTCAAGAGAGCAATATGAATCCATGTAGTCTTAAGATAACATCACATAAGCTTATAGATCATTACTGATTTAAACCAGGGCTTTAAAAAAAACTTTCAACTTATTTCCTGGAGATCGCAAATTCGAATCCCAATAATGCCATAGCCATCTATGGCCAAAATTCCAAGAGTGCAACACTGGACACTCACTGGCCACTTTATTATGGAACCTCAGACTGCAAGTAACCCAGATTGTGAGCTTTCTGCAAGACGAGCAAAATTTTTCAAAAAAATTTTTGACGAGCGTGTCTTGATTTACGAGTATCATCGAGTATTACGTGGCACGCATGCGCTTCTTGTTTTGATGTCGCAAGTCATGTGATCTCACGTGCTGCGGAATTGTGGGTAATCGTCTCCCCTGCTCAGTTTTAGTGCGCATCTCTCACTTGTATAGTCAACATCCGTGAACGCATGTACTCTTTACTAGAACACTGACCATGCGTGTAAAGCATCTTTTATTTTGTGTTTGTATACGTGTGTCGCCGTTTCATGCACACGTGTTTATTATAAAGCAAAAGCAGTTCTCAGAGTGAAAAGATCCATTTTCTCTCTCTCTCTCCGTCAGACTGCACCTATCCCGTTAGTGTGCGCGCCATTGTCATTAGACAGTGTGCCGCTCGCCTCCTCCTCTCGCCTTCACACACACGTGTGTACACACCAACGAAAACACATCTCTGTCGCGATTCTTTTCAAAGGTAAAGTGCATTAATTTGTCACATTTTTACTTTACAGCAGTGATTCCGTTAGTGTGCGCATGCACTTGAGTGTCATTAGAGATGCTTCTTGTTAATTTTCCCGATAAAAGCGTTTCCTTTAGTGTGTGCTTGTTTGAAGGTCGTCCCGCACAGAAGGGCTACTCTAAGACGAGAGGAGAGCGGGTGAGGGAGTTATTCCTCCTCTTGTCTCACTTTAGCTTTACATCCACAGACGCGCTGAGTTTTGAAACAAGAAATGGGGTTGTGGAACGAAAAATCTCAGTTTTCATTATTTTTTATGGGGAAAAGTTAGGTTATACTGCCTTGGTTTACTGTGATAAATCAGCGCTGCCTGGTCCCATGGGAGTAACAGCAATAATAGCTAGAATTTATTTATTCGTTAAAAAAAAAGTAAAGCCTTACTAAATTCACTTATTCTTAAAGTTAAACTAATTCAGTTATGTGACATTTTATTTGTTCATTAAAAGCTTGCCATTCAAAAGGACATGGAAGGACAAATGCTGATGTTTTGCACCGATCTGCATTAGAACCTTTTATTATTTTTTTTACAATTGCTGTCAGCCTTTGTTTGCCCTAAAATGTGTTCCACACGAATGATTAATGTCTGAAGAATATTGTGGATACTTTTATAGAATAACTGGCCAGAAACACACATTTGCAAAGAGTTGTTAAAGGAACAACCACTGCTTCCTGTATCATTATCTTAATCATGTTGGGGGGAAAAGACTTAGTATGGCTCACAAAATATAGACAAGCGATTGTTTTACAAAAAAACTGAAGCCATGCTGACAGACATGTAGCATACCAGACAGATAATGGAAAGGGCATACTGCAGAAAATTATGCACTGTGGTAGGCAGGAAGAAAGTGTGGAGGGGGGGGGGGGATTGTATGGAGCAGATTACTGACCAAATAATGGTAACAAAAATGAATAACGAGATGTAAAGTGCATTGATGCAGCCAGGTGCGACAGCAAAACAGGGCGAGGGATTAGGATAAGATGGTCATTACCCGTATGTATGAGGCTGTGTCTCTGAAGATGATAACGTTGGAAAAACCGCATGTCACACATGGTGCAAGCATACGGTTTCACGCCTGAATGCACAGAGCAAGATATAAATCATACGCCCTAAAAAATATGAAATTCTAGCAGAATTATTCTGAGGAACACGACAATTTGGAGACCATCGATTGTGGTGTAACAGTTCATTCAGAACATAGTCAGACCCTGCCATTTTATTTTTTCTAACCCATCCGCAAAGGACATTGCATAAACTGTTTTTCAGGCTTTTGTTTTATTTTATTTCAAATCAGGCCTCATGGCACTGACTACAGCCTCAACTGTTTTTGAATAATATAAGAAGCTGATAGATTTGTGGATCCTTTAAACAAAGTCATTAAACACAGATTTGTTCTTCTATGCAGACCTGTCGAGATCGGTCAGATTTTATGGAGAGCTTTATTAGGTTTTGTCTCAATCCTGAAAAACCTCCTAGTTTGTTCTTCTATAAGTCACAGGCATCTAACAAAGCATCATGCCAACACCACTGTGTTCTGTCGAACACTTGACTATAAAGTTCTGACTGGTGACTCTGGTGCTGCAGAAATGGTTGACTTTCAGCTCACTATTAGAGTAACAAAGCTTTGGTCACGTCAATGACCAAAACTCTTCTTCCACATGTGCTTGGTCTGATTGGGCACAAGATTTCAAAATAGTTTTAGTGGTTCCAAACTTCATTACTTTAAACAATTATGGAAACTACTTGCTATTTCCAGACCATAAAAGCTGCAGAAATGTTCAGGTTCCCCAAATTTTAAGACTTTAAAGTCTAAAGGTAAAGAATTTGACCTCATGCTTTTTATTTTTATAATTTTCCCTATAGAATATCTACATTATAAGTTTTTCAAATTTTAAAGAAACTCAATGTGGTTATGCTTTGCAAAACCAATAAGGAAAATAACAGTAATTAAGGAAGTTCACATACTTTCATAATGCACAATATATAAAGCTTGAGAATATCCTGGTCAGATTCATTTCATTTAATTGGACTAGGTAGTGTGAAAACTGGCTATTGTGCTAGGTAAGATAACATGTCATACCAGAACAGAAGAATCATAAGGAGTTTTAATGAGGGAGATTAATTTCATTCTGGAGAAGCAGTTTAACTAAATGCTTTCCTTATTTAATTTATCCACCGACACTGACAAATTGCTGCTGTAATTACAACTCTGAGTTTTATTAAGCAACATTAAAGATTCATCATTTGAGCTTTTGTTGGAATGAAAAATAGGTTCACAATAAAGCCTATAACCAAATGCAAGCAGAAACTGAAATGATGGATATCCAGCAGAAACTGGATAAACAAGATCCAGGTATTTTAATGGAGTTTATTTTGATGATTCATAAATTTTATTAGATAAAAATCATTGTTGAACTTGCTTTTTTGAATTTAAGAAATTATGTAATTTTTCAGCTAAGTTGGTCCATCAACTTCCTTGTAGAATTGACTAAACATCACGTTGCTGCCCCCAAATTTTATCTACTTCTACAAAAAACATTTTTTGGTGGAAAAAATGAACAAACAACAACACATTTTTTTTTTTTATGTTTTCAACTCGATTGTTGATAATGACACACTATTTAAGAAAGTCTGAACAAAAGATTTTGCACTATTGAACTCTAAAGTATATTAAAATATTTTATGTTTATAGTATATTAAAATATTTGTACATATATTAACTGCATAATGCAACATTTCTGCCTATCTACAATAGAAACTAGTTAGATTTTCCTGTTACATCAACTGCATTTAAATTCGAACATTACACTAGATAATACTTTGTATTCCATTTTCTAATTGTGTTTTAGAAGGTTTTGTCAAATTTCAGATATAATGCAGTAGAAAGCATTTTATGGCAGTTCCTATTAAGATTAGGTGGATTGTTACAGGTTTTCTATGCGTCATGAAAATCTTAAAATCTACTCTGATTTTATAGGGAGGAACAATGTAAGGAGTGATTCTCGTACCAGTATGGGTGAGGCTGTGTCTTTCCAAGTGGTAACGCTGAATAAACCTCATGTCACATATGGCACAAGCAAATGGCTTCTCCCCTGTGTGAAAGGGAACAAACAAAAAAGAAACAAAGAAGCGGGAAGCTGAATAGTTGACATTTTATTTACTTTTTAACCAAAAACTTTTAGCAATAAAAATACACTTTAAAAAACTAAGGAGCCTGTTTAACAATAAAGCTAAGACTAGGCAGAGAATGCTAATGTTTTGTCCTGAAACAAATGCAAGTTGTACCAGTGTGAATGAGGATGTGTCGTTTCAGGTGATAGCCGCTTCTGAAGGCGCCATAGCAGTGATCGCAGATGAAGTTCTTCTGCACTTTGGAGAGAGGACAGTTCCCGTTCTCATCCACCACAACAGCCTGGGAGACAGAAATAAGGATTATTATACATGCAAGCCCCCCTCCCCCGCCAGGTTTCTATCCTTCTCTCCCTGTTGAGCTACACATACCACTGTTCCTTACCTATTCTCATCCTGATCCACAACTTATGGTTGGAGTTCTCACCAAATGGAGACACACACTGCTGAGGATGAGGATGACCACATATGATCTGCTTATAGATACGTGTGACTGCTAAGGATATTTCTACTTAGAAAATGTTTTAGAAATGTTTTGATTCCTTCTAATTGTAGTCACTCTGATACACATAAGTAGACTGTCGATTCGGTTTTGCAGACATTGAAGAATTAAATTAGTAGCCTTTTAAGTATTCAAATATTAACATTAAATATTAACATTCTATACTCCATAACAGTAGATGGCAGCACTGCACAAACAACTCAAATCCAAAAAAGAAGCAGGAATACCCTTGCAACCTACAGGTGGTTTCCATTTTTTGCAAAAGATGTGATGTACTGTATTTAACATCAATTAAACATCATGTCTCCATTGCTCAGTATGGACATCAAATTCTAAATTCATATATTTATGTAAAGCACTACACAGACTAGAACTTTATTAAACTCTGATAATAGCACCATAGAGGTACTATTGCACCTATTGCAATAGCACACTACAACAAGCACTAATAGAGGTGGACTGGGGCATTACTCATGCTGTCCCACGCTTAATTTACGGTGAAGGAAGGAGCAGTGAATAAGACAGGGATTGACAGGGTTGCCAGAGCAAAGCAGTTTAAAATGACTACTCAGTCACCACAATCTTGTTTTCAATCAAAAAGTTAGACAAAAGCTTGTGAAAAAAAAGCCTATCCATGATGTATATAACCATTTCCATTATATGATTTGACTAGGAAGACTAAGAAAGAAAAAATAAGATTATGGAATAAGACCAGGTGTTCACAAAGGGAGTATTTCACATGCTGAAAAAAGAGCAACAGACCTCAGATCTTTTGTGTGTTAGAGTGTGTGTTAAATGTAGTTGGACTGGACATGTCACTAAAACATAAAAAAAATTAATAATAATAAATTTATGGTACAAATCATGAGTTATCTATTTCTTACTTACATCTTCTTACTTACATCTATTTACTATTTACTATTTACACCTTAAGCAAAAAACTTTACAGAGTAAAAAAAAATTATATTCAATTCTATACAGACAGACATCTTTCTATCTATCTAAAGTGCAATATGATCATACTTAATAAAAAGTTACTTTTTTTTCCAGATTAGAAAGATTGACCTTGGCAAACATGGCAAATCTGAGTGAGCAAAAATAGCATGAGTATGCACAAGAGTCTGCATACATGACCATGCCATTTTTTTCTCAAATTTTTTTTTTAATGTAATCAGGAATGAGGGCCAGAACAATTATACAGTTTGCACTATGGTGGTTAATCTGGGGTGTACACGCATAGATCAACTACGGCCACCACGGGGTAATTATATTTCTGAACAGGTAAATGGTGACCGCTGACAGGATCACTCAAACATTCAGCAGCTAGTACAGTGTTGTGTGGATCGGCTCTGACAGAACATTTTGTTTGAGGTTGTTCAGGAAATATCATTCGATCAAAAACAGTGAAATAAGTAACAATGTTAAAATAGCTTCACTTTGCAGCAGCAATTTTTTTTTATTAAATTGTTATTTTAAAGTCTTTGGAGCACACACTCCTGCCCTAAATTAAAACATAAAATATTCTTCTCCTGCTTATTGTCTTTTCTTCTGAGAAACCACTACCCTTCCCCCACACCCAAACTCACCTCATCCTCCTCTGACTGACACACAAACAAAATGTGTGGGCAGTATGGTACGACTGAGCTGACACACACAGTATACACTGTAAGACCTCAAGAGAACACTCCAGTGTGTTAAATAACTGTAGCACATTATACATACAAATACACAAACGTGGACTCAGGAAGTGTGTGTATTGGGAACGCATGAAATGAATGCGGTACAACCACCCCCACATGCTCCCCCCACCCCAAAGCGCGCGCACACACCTCCCCAGCACTGACCTTTCCTCCTTTCCCCTCCTGCTCTCGAACTTTACAGGGCGTTCCCGACTTCCTGTTCTTCTTCTTCAGCTGCATGTCCTCGGTTGGTCTCATTTCCTTCTCGTCCAGCAGGCGTGGAGCATGAAAGTCTCCTTCTTTACGGACAAGCTGTGTGCATGCACACGTAAACATCACTAAGATTACTCAAAATTTCACATAATTTACCTTCACCTCAATGAAGAAAAAAAAATTAACAATTAGATGTTTGTTGTTTGAAATAAACCTTTAAAAAACAACTTTTTTTTGCCAAAACCTACATATATCTAGGTTACATAACATCTAGGAATGTCCAGGAGCCACATGCAAGTATCAGTTTGTTCAATAGTCATTGGCAAAGTTTATCTGGTAAAATTCAACATTTAACTGTATTGTAACATTTTCAGTGGTACAGTAAGAACAGTATGGGTCTGCAATGTTCCGGAATCATACTGTTCATACTGTTCCACTAAAAATGTTATACTACAGTAAAATGTTGAGTCAGCAGGTAAATGTGCACTGCCATAGACAGTATCTACTGGTAACCTTTAACAGTTACCAGTGACATTCCGGGTGTACTGGTAACATTCACTAGCCAACAGGAACATTCTAATAATCAGGTAACATTTTGCAATTAACAGAACTGTTTAGTAGGCAGAGGTGTATGTAGTTATTTAACATTTACTTTCAGTAGTAAATTCAAGAAATCAGTAACCTGTAACATTCAGGAGTCAAACAGAGCACCTGCACAAGTAACTCTACTGTTCAGAAGTTAACAGCTAAGTTCAGTAACTACAAGTAAAACTCATTTACTCATACAGCATTTTACCTATTAACATTCAGTAGTCACCTGGAACTATGGGTAATGTTCATTATCTACAGGTAAAGTTAAACAGTTAATTTTCCCTGCTTTGTGTAGGGTGTTATGTTTAATCTCCTAACCAGCGGAGGGCAGGTCATGGCCGTTAAGCCCGCATGTCCCTGCGGGTCCCTCTGTGCGGTGCCTGGGAGAGGGGGTGGGGACAGTGATGTCATCATCTTCTTTGGAGCAGAAATAGTGCTGGCCTGCATCAGGGCCATGCTGGAGAGGACAGCTTCACATCCCAGCAGTCCCGCCTGCAAACACACACAATTATGTTATTACAACACTTAACAGTTCAATCGTATGCAGTAAAAATATACATAAACAGACACAAATGGAAACATGAATGGGAAAGGGGAAAAAAAATAATAAATAAAAGCTTGTGGGTTTGGACATTGCACAAACTGACCCATTTCATATGGTCACGGACCGAGGTGGTTGGTATGTGTGACATCACTGAAGAGGACAGGGATGAGAGGGGGGGCCCAGGAGCTGTCACTCAGGATGATGCAGTAGGAAGTAACACACACCCACTTCTATCATCTGGCACCGGTTTGTCGCCCTTCCCTAGAAAGGAGAAAGATAAGAGATTTTTTTTAGCAAAACCTTTATAAAATTTAAAAAGAAAAAAAAGGGGGGGGGGGGGGGAAGCAAACATTACCATAACAACCATGACTGATAATTAAATTATCTAGCTAGCTATTCAGTCTGTATTAACTCAAATGCAAACTGGATTACGATGCTTGTATTTGTAAACATAACACAACCTTCTATTTTGAGAATTAAAAAAAATATTTTACCTATAATAACATCACATTTATATTTTAAAATTATGAAAGATAAAAAAATTACTTTTAATTTTTTCATACATACAATAATTTTATAATAAATTTTGACTCATACATTTTAACTGATTTCTGTAAAGTTGCTTTGCGAAAAATTTCCATGTTAAAAATGCTACATAAAATAAAAAGAAACAGAACTAAATAATCTCTTTTTATATTATTGTCAAAACTGTTAGGAACACTCATCTTTGCTTTTTTTTTTTTAACTAAACAAATATATCAGAAAAAGATCAGGAAAACACTGCGATACGAGACGTTCAATATTATCGCCCGTCCATGCGGTCACGTGAAACATCCTCTGCCTGGCATTTAAACTCGATTTTTACAATTATTGATTCGTTAATTTGTTTAGTTTTCTAAATGGTTAGACACTTCGCAAACCAATATTTAATTTTATCAGATTAACAAACAGATCGTAATACATTTCAATTCATTTAACTCGTTCTTATTATTTTCTGATAATGAAACTACCTAACTAACTTCTGATCTAAGAACAGCTAATATGCTCGTGTTAGCTTTAGCCGTTTAATTAGCTAGCTAACAATACATGGCTAAATAGGCTAACGAAAAAAAATATTATTGCACTAAAGCTGCGCCGATGTATAAAAATATAGGCTAGTTTGATTCTGTGATAATAATGCAACCGAGATGAATACAGATATTTACCTCACACTACATCAGGTTGGCGCTAGCTTAGCATAACGTTAGCTTGTATGCTAATTACCGTTAGCGCTCCACTCCCTGTCGAAAACAACCCTGTCGAAAATATTAAAATCAACCCGAATGCACGTGCGCGTCGTTAAATAATATCCTAAACCCCGAAAAACAATCGTAAGTATTTTAATAAGATAAATAATATGCGTTGTGTTATTACCTTAAATTCTTTCAGTATGTGGGGGGTGGTGGGGAAAACCGTCTCCTTATCGCTGCGGCCACATCAGCTAGCGTGAGCTACAGTTTACAAACACAGGAAACAGCACCGGAAGTGCTCGCCTAGAACGCGCAGTGGCCGCAAACCCGGAAATGCTTCCCGAGAACGCGCACGTGATTCACGTACTGTTTAATCTAATTTCAGCGATTTTCGAATTTTTGTTTCCCTTCAATCTATAAGCAATTACTAAATAACTAATTCGACATTAAAGAGTTTACTGTTAACTACGAATAGTTAAGCATTAGAATGTTGGTTGGATTTGTTAAATAAATCACTGTTTCCTGTAGATTTTTGGAGTCATGGGCCATCTCATATTAATATCATTTTCATTAAATTATTTAGCATAATACAAACAATCACACATGTTTTGACATATTTATTCATTTTAGTGTTGATACATTTTCCATGCATGGACTAAAAATAAAATATTAAACTACATTCCAAATATTGTTTAATTTTGTAATCTATATATTCGAAACATTTTACGTTAATTTTTCAGAAGCGCTGTCTCAAGTCTTGATGGTTTCATTTGACTTTTGTATGTTTGGATTTAATTTTCAAACCATTCTCGTTTAAAGACAGAGGGGAAAAAATCATCACTAGTTCTCACTCATTTACTCATTGCCTATATCACTTTATTCTGTGTATGGGGTAGTAGAGGGCCTGCATCCTATCCCAGGAGTCTTAGGGCACAGGGTGCAATCCATTGTAAGCACAAATACACTGTGCGAGGAAACCAGAGTACCAGGAGGAAACACACCAAGTATGGGGAGAACATGCCAGCTCCACACACAGACCCGAAGCGGGAATCAAACCCATACCCTGGAGGTGCAAGGCGACAGTGCTAACCATTAGCCACCAGTAAGTTTCTATATCCAGAAATGGTGGTGTCATTTTATATTTTATTAAATGCGGTAGGATGAGACTATAGTTATTTTTAATGCTAAAATAAATTTCAACTAAATTTCCCAGGATGGCACCACAAACTCTCACTGGATGCTTGACCGTTTGTGCTCAAAATACCTCCTTAGTGACCAACATTTACATAATCCACACTGGGGATCTGTGGTGAGTGACTGCAGCTCTGGACTGTGCATCACCCCCTTATCTCTCTGACTAATATGATTCTTTTCAGTTTGTAACTTCAACCTTCAAATATTGTTGTTTGTTCCTGCCATGTTATCAGTGGAAATTACAGTTCACTGCGTTACTGACTTTTTGTAATATAAAAAGTCCCACAAGGCACAGTTAGATGATTCTTCAGGTGCTCAGGTATACACCTATACATCCATTAAGCTAAAGACAAGAAAGCTTCGCTAGCTCACAATGAACACTAAAACCTCAGTAACGTTTTAATAATAATAATACGTTGCGTATTAGATTTTAATATTAACGTGATCCTAAAAACACTTCCAAGATTTATTTTACAATTTTCTTTTTCTTTACTTTTATGTCATCGTTTGTGTTCAGCAAGCTAGACAGCAAACAGTGAACTGTAGCATCAGTGAGTAAGCAAATCAATACATCTGTATGATGACTGATCTAAAGCTAAAGCTGTCGTTTATACGTCGGTCATTTAAAAGTAAATAAGCGATGATTCCATGTTTCATGGAACGTCATTCCATGTTGCTCGCTGTTAAACTTGGACAAAGCCTTTTCTTCTGATGAGCCTTACTAACAAGCAGTTTTCTTAAGAACACACAGCTGTTTAGTCCCAATCCTATGTGTTTTCATCATATTGTGTTTGTATGGAAATGCTCTTACTTTCTCTGTTAAACATAGATCTGATTGCTAGTGGAGATTTTTACCATGCACTTTCACCAAGTGTTTAAGTGATCTTCCATTATGCTAATTTTCATTTAGTTTTTTCTGACCACATTTCTTTAAAGGTTCAGCACCATACTTTCAGAGTTTAATAATGTGTTGAACAGCAGTTCAACACAACAGTTGAGAAATAATCAAGACTCCTGTTCCTGTAAAACACAAATCTTTCTACCCTGATGACATCCAAGCACTAGTGAAATGGATAAGTGCATTAGTGTAGCAGGGGATTATAAAGAGAAATAGAGTTTTTTTTTTTTTTTTTTTTACCAGCACTGTACTGTGTTCTGTTATTTTGCACAATCAAAAGTCTGACTTTGACTTGGACACCACTAACAGATAAAAGCAAATAAATTGGATGAAATAAACATAACCGATAAAATGAAACAAAAATCGCATTGTGATCCAAAGCCCCTTGTATTTAAGGAAAATAATATTCAGATTTAAATATTTCCTACTGTAAAATTTGCCCTGTCACATATCTGTAATATTTAAATGAGTCACAGTAATTACTGTAAACTTTTTGCAATCACCTGTTTTCCAGATGTTTCATTTCTAGAAAAACAGTTTCTTGGAAGTCTTTGTTATTCTGAGTTTATGTAGTCTGTGGTGTCACTCATCCTCACTCTGTCTGAATTGCTGACGATCCATCTAATAATATGATTGAGTCACTATCTTGGGTTTGGCCATGCTCATGTTACGGATGATGACACCATTTCACTGTGTTATACATCAGCTAATGTTTTCATCTGGTGGATTATACCTTGTCTTGACATGACACACACTGATTATGAAATCTGTTCAGCGCTTCAGCGGATGTGTAAAGGAAAATCTATTGTACTCCACTGAATATTTCCCTGTAATTCTATAACATTTTCCACTTTTTATTATATAAATATGTGTTTCCAAAGTTTGACCCTATTTCAAAACTTTCTGTGGACAATTTGAAATATACAGAATGTATTTTTTATTTTTATTTCCAAAAAAATAAAGAAATGCATTTTTTAAAAAGACATTTAGCATGTTGGATCAGACCTCTTTGTAACAACAACATTTGACCATGGCATCATATAACAATAAATGTGGTTTATGCTCAGTTTAGCTGGTCAGTGCTCTGACTCAAAGATCTTCAGAACAGTTTCACTCTTCTACATGAAGAGATGCTCATTGATCCACTGTCTTCATTTTGTTTCACCTCTTTATCATACACATGCATTTACAGGAAAGATTCAGTATGGTGTGACATAATACGTGATGTTTTACGTGATGTAAGAGTCTCATGATCGTACTGTGATGTAAGTATTTTATAAATGTCAATCGTTTTTACGCCTTCATTCACTAGAAATTTCATCACAATTCCCAGTTTAACCTGAACACCTACCATATATAGGCATCATGTGTTCAAATCCCAATCAAAACTGGGTAAATTTGAAATTGAAACCACATAAAAAACATTAATATTCAGTATTTGTTTGTTCTAAATTTCTTTGTTGAATGAACATCTTTGTGTTTTTTCTTATTTTATGTATTGTGTTTATGTTTCAAACCATTCTCTAAAAATGTCTCTTTTTTTATTTTTATTTATTCTCTAACACATTTGACTATGTCATATGTGGTATAAACATGTTTTCTGCTACGTTTACATAAAATCTGTGAGGTCTGTGCTCTGACTCACAGATCTTCAGAACAATTTCACTCTTTTACATGCTGCTACATGTCCCGGGATTCCGGATATTGTCTTGGTTCAGTTTAATCTTTTTATTCTAAACTAGACAGTGAACTGTAGCATCAGTGTTACAGATTAAGCAAGTCAATACATCTGTATGATTACTGATCTAAAGCTACCAGTCGTTATATGTCAGTCATTTAAAAGTATTCCCTGTTTTTTACTAAAACAAATTCTTCTCCTACACTTTATTTCCTAATCATGTTTAGCGTCATATTCACATGGATTCCGATGTAGAAATGGTGGAGACACTGAAGTAAACGTTGACACACTTAAATGGCCAGAATGCAATGCATCTCAAACACACAGGGTTTATTTCAGATATTTTAAGTAAACACCAAGTGAGGGCCCCCCAAAAAAGATTAAACAACGGAAAAAATGTTGGATGACATTGAAGGTTAGGTTAATTGAAAAGATAAATATGGAAATTGTTCAGGGTAGATTTTAACACACACCTGCCAGTATTTCCTTTCTGCAAACGTCATGTGTACAGTGCAGCTCGAAAAAATTATAATATCATGAAAAAGTTTGTTTTCTTATATACTTAAATTTAAAAGTGAAAATTTCATAGTTTCTAGACTTATTTCACATATAGTGGAATATTTCATGCCATTTTTTTTTTAATGTCGTTGACTATGTCTTACAGCTCCAGTATAAAACTCCAGTGTCAGAGAGATTTCTTTTTTTCTGTTAAAATGGTGTTTCCGCTGTTTGTGTGTGTCCGTTTGTTGTGAAACTTATTCCGTTAGTATGCGCTCACGCCAGTCTCAGAGATTTCTTTTTTTCCGTTAAAACGGTGTTTCCGCTGTGTTTATGTGTTTGTTGTGAAACTTAAAAAGTGATTCCGTTAATATGCTCTCATGTCAGTGTCAGAGATTTCTTTTTTTCCTGTTAAAACGGTGTTTCCGTTGTGTGTGTGTGTGTGTGTGTGTGTGTGTGTGTGTTTGTTGTGAAACTTAAAAAGCGAGGTGGGGAGAGGGAGGAGGAATGTTACTGTGTAAAACGAGGCGAGGGAAGGGGCTAATTCCACACACACACACACACACACACACACGGCGCCTGCGCGCACCAACGGAATCTGTCGGGATTTATTTGTACTTTTTTTTAAAGGTAAAGTGCAGATTAATTTGTTTTATTTTCATTTTATAGATTGTATTAATTATTTTATGTATTTATTTTTTGGGGCTGTGGAACAAATAATTTGAGTTTTCATTATTTCTTATGGGAAAATTTGATTTGGTTTACGAGTGTTTTGGAACATGAGACTGCTTCCGGAATGAATTATGCTCGTAATCCAAGGTTCCACTGTATATGTATTTATATGTAATTATATGTGTATATGTACACAGTATACAATAAGTTAGGGATATTGTTATTTACATGAGTACGTTTCCTATTTGCTCAGAATTTTAATGAAATAAGAAAAAGTTCCCTTTGATATTACTTATAATGTATTGTGTTTCTTCCTATTACCATCTCAGGGAGTTTTTCCTTGTCTCTGTCGCCATCGTCCTCGGCTTGCTTATTAGGGACAGTCTTATCATTTTGATTCATACGTGTTCACTTCTCATACAAACTTATTTAATTCTTTTGATTGTGTAAAGCTGCTTTGCGACAATGTCAATTGTTAAAAGCGCTATACAAATAAAATTTAAAGAAATTTAACTGAATTGTTTTAATAAACAGTACACGTGCGTGAAAGAATGACTTTTACACACTCAAACACAAAATAACAGATGCTTTATACGCACACACGTGGTCACAATGTTATAGTAAACAGTACATGCAAACACGGATGCTGATTATAAAGAGTGAGAGACGCGCACTAAGAGCAGGGTAGATGATTACCCACAATTACGCAGCGTGCGAGAGAGAAAAACCATTGGCTCAGTTGTGATCATGTGATGCTCAGCATCAAAACTAGAAGCGCATGCGTAAACCAAGACTTGCTTGTTTTTCCAGTCCAAATTTATTAAAAATTTTTGCTTGTCTTGCGGAACGCTCACAAACCAGGTTAATTTTACTATTTCAAGGTGCACTGTAACATTTAAACAAACAGCTCACAGTGTGTAGGAAGAGCAGAGGAATGAGGATAAAGCCTGATGCAAAGCGGAAGCTTGTACATGAAGTAATGTACAATACTGTTTATAAATAGAAAAGTGAAAAGACATTAACATGGGCATGCAGAAACATGAAATTGTTACTACTGATACAAGGGGATTCAGTAGTATCAGTGAGTCAACGCATTCAGCAACTCTTTGTGTGTGTGTGTTTGAATGTGTGTCTGTGGTTTTCATTGCGAAATCGGGACAAAGTCTAATACATTATAGTTCATGTATCATGGGTTCAAAACCTAAAGGCTTTTCATTTTTCATTTAAAAATTGCAAAACTAGGGTTTCTATATCCCTATGTATATATACATGGACAAAAGTATTTGTCTGATTATTATTGATTATTAATCTGATTATTATTGAATTCAGGTATTTCAATCATACTTATTTGTTTATTTGTTTATTTATTTATTTATTTAATGGTGATTTTAATTAAAATTCTATTCAAAATTAGGCCAAACAGTAAACACCGTACTAATGTCCCACAGGGTTCATCCAAGGTGATTTATTGCCTGTCAAGACCTTGTAATCTCGCTGAACAACAATCTGATCATTCCTTCAGTCATAGCCTGAAATCTTGGGGTAATTCAGGAATCAACTGTCATTTTCCCTGGTAAATAACCAGTCACCTTGTACATTGCTAACCTTACTCGCTCTTGAGTCGCTCTGAAAATAATCAGAATCACTCCGGTTCCAGCACCGCGCCGCCTCTTGGTTTTTGTTGCCTCAGTCACGGCTCAAGCTCACCTGTTACCGATTTGGAGTGATCAGATCTGCTTATTTAAGACGCTGCTAGACACCCACCCGTTGCCAGAATTATTGTGTCGTATTTGCCTTTATTCTCGCATTTTGTTTATGTCTCAGTTTCTCCGGTTACGACCCCACTTTGTTTCTTGTTTTCGGCTCTGCCTTCGGCTTCACCGGCTTTTGAACTACACTTACTCTCGAATCTGTCTGCTCTCGGATTTAACGCTGTTGGATTTACTGGCTTTCGACCTTTGCTTACGTTTGACTACAAGATTGCCTGTCCTGGATATATATGCTGTTTGGTTATCGGCTTTGATCCCAGAAAGTTACTGACCTTAGTGGATTACTGATCAGCTTCCTCATTGACTCCGTGAGTTTTTCCGGATTACGGGACAAGGTTTCCCTGACGTGGATTTCTGCACTGCCTCCCTACCTCCCCGCGCCGGGACGCCCTCTGCTAGCCGTAAGTCTCCTTCCTGATCTCTCTCTCTCTCACTTTCTGCTATTGGATCTGCGTGTTTCCCTCCTAGTGGATACAGTATAATCTGACAGTGACAGTATAATCTGGCCATTATGGATCCAGCGGAGTTTATCCACTTGAGATCAGCTCTGGAAAGTCAGGGAGCACTCTTGGGTTCACATCAGCATGACATTCAGGAGGTCACCAGCACTCTTAAAACAGTAACCGAAACCCTGACCTCACTTGCCATCCAAATCCAGCAACTACAAACACCTCCAGGTCCTACCCCAGCCCCTCGCCCCTTAGCAGCCGCAGCTGCCGCACCGCCCCATGAGCCACACCTGCCTGCCCCACCTACTTATGACGGGGATCCTAACACCTGCCATTCTTTCTTGTCTCAGTGTTCTCTAGTTCTCGAGTTACAGGCCTCATCTTTCCATACAGAACGAGCTAAAGTGGCATACATTATCACCCTCCTCTCCGGTAGGGCGAGAGAGTGGGGAACAGCTAGGTGGGATGCCCAATTGCCCTGCTCCTTCACCTATAAAACATTTCCTGAAGAAATGAGAAGGGTTTTGATTGCTCATCCACCGGACGTCTGGCGGCTGGACAGATATTAATTCTTCAACAGGGAACCCGATCTGTCCACGATTATGCCATTGAGTTTCGCACATTGCCAGATTCATGTGGCTGGGATGACCAAGCTCTCTTTGATGCATTTCTTCATGGTCTCTCAGATAATGTCAAAGACGAACTGTCAGCATGCAAGCCACCTTCCAATCTCCAAGACCTCATTGATTTGGCAGCACGCATTGATGCTCGTAAGCGCCTCAGGCAGCAGGAGCGCAGCCTGAGCCTCTGGCCACCACCACCTGCAGCCTCTACCAGCTTTATGGAGACTCCTCCTGAACCAATGCAGGTGGGCCGGACCCGTATTTCTCCTGAGGAACGACAACAAAGACGGGATAAGGGGACATGCTTTTATTGTGGCCAGTTGGGTCATTTCTCACGAAACTGCCCGGTAAAAGGCCAGGCCCCTCGGTAATTTTGGGTGAACTGAGGGGCCCGGATCTCAAATCTTTTCCCAACCATCGCTCCTATTTTTTAGTAACCCTGAACCACAATGATCAATCCCATGGCACGTATGCCTTGCTGGATTCAGGGGCTGACCAAAATCTGATCTGCTCTTCACTGGCGAACCTCCTTGGCATCCTTTCCATGCCCCTGAGTCACTCACTCACTGTACAGGCCCTCGATGGTTGTTTCCTGGACCTCATCACCCATCGCACAGAACCAGTCACCTTGCACTTCTCAGGAAACCACTCAGAAGTAATTTCCTTCTTGATTGCTAAGAGATCCCATGCCCCGCTCGTCTTGGATCTCCCAGGACTATAGCTACACAATCCCCACATAGATTGGGTAAATAAGAGAGTTCTGGAATGGAGTACCTAATGTCTGTTGTCATGTCTCCGTTCTGCTGTCAAAGGGGCTCCATCCTCTCAGCCTGAGGACCTCTCCAACCTCTTAAATGTCCCAACCATCTCTGGAAAGTTTTTAGAAAGTCTAGGGGGCGACTATACTCTCTCTCTCGCCCGGACAGGGAGGCCATGGATCAATACATTACGGAATCCTTTGCGGCAGGAACCAGCAGGTGCGGGGTTCTTCTTTGTGGAGAAGAAGGACAAATCTTTACGACCCTGCATTGACTATTGGGGGCTCAACAAGATCACTGTAAAAAAAACGCTACCCACTCCCTCTCATGTCCTCAGCCTTCGAGTTACTCCAGGATGCACGTTTTTTTTTACTAAAAACCTTCGAAATGCCTATCACCTAGTGAGGATTCGAGAGGGGGACGAATGGAAGACAGCCTTTAATACACCTACGGGCCACTATGAATACCTTGTGGTTCCCTTCGGACTGACCAACGCCCCGGCTGTCTTTCAGGCCCTTATTAATGATATACTGAGAGACTTTCTTAATGGTTTTGCATTTGTCTACCTGGATGACATTCTGATATTCTCCCGCACCCTGAAGGAACACAGATCCCATGTCCGACAAGTTCTACAAAGGTTCATGGAGAAAAAACTTCCGAGAAAAGAAGTCCGAGAAATGCGAATTTCACAGCGACTCCACCTCCTTCCACGGGTTCCTCATATCACCATCAGGTATTCGCATGGACCCAGCTAAGCTGAAGGCAGTCACAGATTGGCCGGTGCCCTCCTCTAGACAGGAACTTCTACGTTTTCTGGGCTTTGCCAATTTTTACAGACGTTTTACAGCCAAGAGACTTAACCTTCGTCAGGCTCGTTGGTCCTTGTACATTTCCAGGTTCAATTTTACTTTGTCCTACCACCCGGGATCTAAGAATACTAAGCCTGACGCCCTCTCTAGACAGTTCTCTCTCCCTATGGATTCCCCCACCCAAGAAACCATTCTCCCTCCACATTGCCTTATGGCTGACACTTGTTTGGAAATAAAGAACCAGTTACTACGTGTGCTTGAACATGAACCAGGTCCAAGCAACGTCGCCCCGAACCGACTCTTCGTCCCAAGCCCTCTCCGTCCTGCTGTATTAGACTGGGCCCACAGCTCCAAGTTGGCATGCCATCCGGGGGTAGCCCGCACTCTATTTCTCACTAAACAACGTTTCTGGTGGTCAACCATTAAGGAGGATGTTCAGGGCTTCGTAGCGTAATGCGATACTTGTTCCAGGAATAAGGCCAAGAATCACCCCCTGGAGGGCCTTCTCAGACCACTCACCCTCCCTCATCGCCCATGGTCACACATCTCCCTCGATTTTGTTAAAGAATTACGACCCTCAGACAATAATACCTGCATCATGACAGTTGTGGACAGTCTCCTTCCTGATCTCTCTCTCTCACTCTCTGCTTTTGGATCTGCGTGTTTCCCTCCTAGTGGGGAGCGTGACATCTTGTTGATTTCTTCTTTACAACATCAGGAGTATTTTTCCATTTCTTTATACACAGGCTACTCAGGTTCTTGGTCAGTCCCTTGTTATTTCAAGACTGGATTATTGCAGGTTCACATAACATGTCTGCCTCTGTCCACAAATCGTACCCTGCAGCTGCTTCAGAATGCAGCTGCACATTCAACCGTTGCAAGTTCTCCCACACCAACCCACTTCTCCCTACACTGGCTTCCTCTAGCTGCCCATGTCAAATCTGGAAGTGCTCCAGCACTTCCTGGCTGGTCCCACAATCTCTTAGAGTTTGAGAAAGACATGCATCTAGACTGTGTTCTGTTCTGGCACCTAGATGGTGGAATGAATTTCCTCTAGATGCCCGCACAGGTGAGTCTTTGGCAAGCTTCATACTATGACTTAAGACCTATCTGTTTTTTCAGGATTTGGGTTGAGTATGGTACTGTACTGTACCGTATATAAATTGTGAGCATGTGAAAACATGCAGCAACATGAAATAACTACTGCTTCAAAGATGGCTCAGAGGAACAGTGAGTCAGCGCATTCAGCATTACAGAATGACAAGAGTCAGAATTAAATTGGATTTGTGCCAGGGGAACCCCTCAGCCCAGATGGTGACTCTTTCTGAGTGGGTGTGTGTGTTTGCACTGAGAAATCTAGAGAAAGTCTAATATGTACAGTATTATGTATCCATGCATTGATCCATGTATGCAATAGCCAAACAATACACAGTTTTGATTGTGGAGCCACATGTTCAAAATCTATAGGCTTTTAATTTTGGATTGATCCCCCCCCCTGGGTTTGCTGTTATAATGCGCTCCACTCCTCTGAAAGGCCACTCCTCTGAAAGGCTTAATACGCTGTGTGGGTTTGTGTTCATTTAGCTACGGAAGCATCAGTGAGCTTAGGCGCTGATCTTGTGTGTGTCAAGGAGGCTCCAGTTCCAATTTCTCCCAAAGGTGCTGGTTCAGAGAGGCTGAGATCAGTTAGGGCTCTGTGCAGCATAATCAAATTGTTTCACTTTAGCTTTAATGCCATAACATGTCTTCACACTGTCATAAGGACCTTTTGACAATCTATATAGTTGTGTGCATCCAACTTTGTGGTATCAATGTGATGGTCAGGGATGCACATACTTTTGGCCACGTAGTGTAGATTAATGGAGCCGTACATGAACTTGAATAGCTAAACTACAGATTTAAATGTGGCTCGTCTAACCCATCTAACCTAGCCTGAGAGATTGGTACTAAATGAAGCTAACAACACCAAATGTGTAACCCAGGAGCAAAACTTTACTTTACCTGTGGAGCAACAGCTGTTGATTATTTGTGTGTGCATATTTTCTGATTTGCACTAACCCATTTCTAAGTAGATGTCAAAAATGTTTTGTTCTTTCAGCTTTGAAAAACATATCCAAATCAAAAACATCAGTCTGATGACCAGGAAGAGTCTAGATTAAACCTGTCATTTGCTTATGGCACAGAAAACTGATTTTGTAAGTATGCGAATCCCAGGAGCACAAGTGACACAAACAAATAAACAAACAAACAAACAGACATATGTTGAATAAGTATTCACCTCCTAGGTCTACCCTGAGCTGTAAGTCCTGCCTCAAGTCCCTAATTCACCTTTGCACATCTCCTCTGTGAAATATTTGTGTAAATTCATGAGATAAAATCTCAAAGTCAGTTTCAGTTTGCAGGTTGTAACACTACAACATGGGTTCAAAGCTGAGGGAATACTTATGCACAGTAGGGCAAATGTAAGACATTATTTAAATTGTTGAAACTCTGCTAGAGTTGTTTGATATGATGGTACAATATCAATATCATGTTGAATCAAAATCATGATAGACATTTGGGGATAGGTATTTTTTTATTATTACAAATTACCATAGCAGAGTTAGTGTTAATTGAATTAAACATGTACAATTGTTTGAACAATATTTTCCTTTTCAGTGTTCAAGAATTACTTTATATAATCTATAAATTTTCTTCCTTTTCAATGTTCAATAAAAAAATAATTTCAAGTATTAAACAAAAGCATTATTTCAAAATGTTTTATTGTTGGTCATGTTCCCCATCACCACTCTGTGAAATGAGACCTTTCCTTAAGTAATTTTGCAGAATGTGAAAGACTGCATTTACAATAAGTGGTGAAATTATGGCATGTGTGCATGTGAACACACACCAGCATGCAGTGTGAGAGGCATGTTCAGTCCTGCAGCCTCAGAGTTCTGCACACACACACACACACACACACACACACCATGACAAATGTCATAATTAAACACAATTAAAGGCCTTTTATTACAACCAAGAAAGACAAGATCATAATTAATGCATAGTTTAATATTAGAAATTGGACTATTATCAAAGCTGCTACATTTAACTATTTTTTAAATATTTTAAAGTCTTGTTTTTTATTAGACAACACTAGTAATCATTATAATAAAGTAAAAATAAATAAATAAAAATAAAAAACACTTTTGGCCCAATACATTAAATTCCCAAAATATTATCACTTATTCAGTTTAGTTTAATTTACACATGCCTTTAACAATGATCATCGTTGCAAAGCAGCTTTAGTGAATCAAAAGAAAATTAGGGAAATGAGTTTGAAATGTGTGAGGAAATATGGAAAAATCAAAATGATCAAATTGTCCAAAGTGATCAAGTATTAAAATAGACTTTAAGGCTCCGGAGTTGCGCTACAGAAACATGTTCACGCAGAGATCATGATTTTGATTCCAGTCATCATATAGTTATCCGTAGGAGTCTCGAGAGCAGATAAGCTCTGCTCTCTCACGAGGAGAGATGGCATACCCGCACTCTCACATTAATCATAGTGACACTATGCAATCATGTGTGTGTTGTGAGTGTGTGAGTAATCTCACACAAGAGGAAGGGGCAGATAGCACTTTCATCCGAGTGTGTTTCCTCAGAGTGTATAAGCAGTAGTATGGGAAGTTTATCCTGCACCCTCCCTGATCGGTAGCTTGGACATGACTAAATTAGGGCGAGAAATCAAGGAAAATTTGATAATGGAAAAAAGTTTTATGTATAAACTTATTTATTAAAAATCTAATTTAAAAATAGGACTCATTCTCTCACTCATTTATTCTCAATAGCATTAATCTTGTACAGGGTCATAGGAGGCCTGGAGCCTATTCAAAGACACTCAGAGCACCCTGTACCCTGTACGGGCTTACTCCATTATAGGGCATACAAGCACACTCACTCACTCACACACTGTGGCCAATTTGGAGACACCAGCCTAAACTGCATGTCTCTGGGCTGTGGGGGGAAATCGGCGACAGATCGGTGGCGGGGAGTATGTGTTTGAGTGTGTGTGTATGTGGGTGTGTGTGGTGAAAACAACCTGTTCTAAACTAGTTGTAGCTTGTCTGTGACATTTAATGTTCTTATCAACAAAGCACTAAAGTGCTCGATGACAGAAAACATTAAACTTTATTTGTACTGTATTCATTTTGAGTTTATTTTCACTCACAGGTGCAGCTCTTATTCAGCAGTAACTGCTTATCCTAGCAGTATTCACCTGGAATTTTCTCTTCACTTTTAGCATCTAAAAATGCTTTTAAACTCCTCTGCGCTGTATATTCTGGCTTGGTTGTTACTCAATGTGACAGTAGCACTTACTGTGCTAGCAAACACTGTGCTTCATTCTGAAGTGTTCATGTCTAGACAGTGCCAGCATATTAGCCAGCATATCTGCAGTAAACAGGATTAAGGTTTGTGTAGAATTTGACCTTTATCCTGTACATTGTCTCCATCAGTAATATTGCATACTCCTTAGATGTGACATGAGTCTGCAACCGTCAACAATGCTCAGACACCCCTTACATGGGTGGAGATCTCAAACAGCCTTCATGTTGAACAGTTACAGTCTTGGCTGTAGCTCAAGGTTTCTTGGTGCCTAGGATGATAGCTTGAGTAAAATGGATACATTGGATTGAAGGCAGTAAAAACAGTAATTTAACAAATATTGACCCCATTCACCAAGTATTCTCCTTCATAGATTAGAAAATGTAATAGGAATTAAGCGAACAGCCCTCTCTTGGCTCAGATTCTATTTGACTGACCATTATCAGTTTGTAGATTTAAATGTTGACCATTCTGATTGTTCTCAAGTGAACATTGGTGTTCCACAGGGTTCCATTTTAGGCCCACTACTATTTTCTCTTTACATGCTTTCTCTGGGCAACATAATTTGTAAGCATGGTATTAGTTTCCCCATTAATGCTGATGACACATACACTGTAAAAAGTAATTTGTTAAGTTTACTTAATTAAATTGTGAAAACTCATTGTCCTAATTCAATTAAGTACTATTAACTTTATATCAATTGTCATTTAAGTCACATTTACTAATATATTAAAAGTATTCCTTAATTGTATCTAGTCACATTTACTTAAAGTATTTAAGTTTTATTAACTTAACTGAATCTGTGATTTAAGGACTGGTACCAGTAAAGTTTGTTTAAACTATAGCATATAACAAATTATTATAATTTATCAATAATATAAAATTTTATTTACATTTTCAAATATATTGCATACATTTAGATTTAGATCCATTTAGAATTTTTTTTTAATGTTGATTATAGCAGAAATGGCTAAAGCAATTAAGGAAATTTGAATTAACACACACGATTACTATAATTTCTAGTTATTGGATGACTGCTACTGTATGCTAAACATGTGTGCTACATGAAAAGCCCTGCATCAAAATGCACTGAACTGGCATCTCAGAAATAGTCAACAGACCTGTTGAATGGAAAACCTCAGCTGTCTAAACATTTCTACTTTCGTGTAACACTTTACAATCCTCATTTAAGTGCTTGTAAGCAGACCATGCTGACTGATACACAATAACAATAATACAAGAATACTGTGATCAATTAACATGTGTCAAACAATGAAAATAAATAATATAAAAGTTATAACTGAAATGTTTAAAGGCTATTAAACAAATATGAAAGCTGAATAAACAACTGAATGTATTCAAAAGGTGGAACTGAACAAAAATTTTTTTTTGCTATGACATGTGAATCATGTCATCCCAGTAGTAGCTATGTGAACTGCAGGTCAGATAATTTTCACCTAAATGTGTGGATTCATGCTAATAACTGTTTTTTTAAAGTCTGAAATTTTGGTGACTCGATCCCAGATCAAGCATGACTTGCTGGATGAAGTTGAATGTGTTCTTCATGCACTCTGGGTAATCAAGATGGAGTGCATATGATAGTCCAAACAAGAGATAAACAGCAAGAGGCAGGTCTACCCTGTCTGTGTCCTTCACACGCCCCCGCTTCCGCCTTGTCTGCACACCTGTCTCGAATCACCGGCTGATTTCTCCAGCATTTAAGCATGCGCTGAACGCTCCTTAAATCGCTGGATTATTGTGCGTTCTTACCTCAATTTTCTCGTGTTTTCTTTGTTTGTCTTCATGTTGCGAAGTTCGCTTTGTTTCTCGTTTTTGCTTTCTGCCTCTCGTCACGGATATATCGCCTCGCTGTTTGATCTTACGGTTACTGAAACTCCGCTCGACTTTTTGATTTCGACTCTTGCTTTCGTTCCTCGACCATGCCCCCTTCCAAGCCTGCTGTTTCTCTTCCGCGTTTGGATCCATCTCGCTCCATGTCGCCTCGTGACAGAATAATCCAGCCGTGATATGGATCCAGCGGATTTTGACCGCATAAGAGCGGCCCTAGAGAGCCAAGGCGCCCTGCTCGGAGCGCAGCAACAGGAGCTGCTCTCCACTAAGCAGACACTGGCAGATGTCACTTCCCAGCTCCAAAGGCTCAGACTATCTCCCGCGTCAAGTGGGACTTCTGGTGAGCAACGAGAGCCACGCTTCCCCGCTCCCCCCACCTATGAAGGAGATCCAGGAAAATGCCGCTCCTTTCTCTCCCAGTGCTCGCTCATCTTTGAACTCCAGTCCTCCACCTTCACCACGGAACGTTCTAAAGTGGCATACATCATCACACTTCTCACAGGACGAGCCCGGGAATGGAGCACCCACGACCCCTGCTGCTCCAATTACGAGAGCTTTGCCAAGGAAATGAAGAGGGTGTTCAACCATTCATGTCATGGCAGGGAAACTGGACGTAAACTACTGAGACTCCAACAAGGCACACGCTCAGCCTACGACTATGCCATCGAGTTCCAGACCCTGGCGCTTTCCATTGGATGGAACGACAGAGCCCTGTGCGATGTGTTCCTCGAGGGCACACAAGACACACAAGGATGAACTAGTCTCCCATGAACTACCCTCGTCACTCCAGGGGCTTCATCCATAAGCAGCGCGCACCCGTGGTGCAGGCGCTAGTCGACTCGGGTCAGACCACAACCTCATCAATGTGGCTTCAGCCAGGGCTCTGGGGATCCCTGCACTGCCCTTGGAGACTCACCTAAAGGTTCAGGCCTTAGACGGGAGTTCGCTCCCATCTATCACTCACAGAATCCCTCTCATCGGCCTTAGGGTCTCAGGCAATCACTCTAAGCAAACGTCATTGTTCATCATGGAGGGATCCCACGCTATGATTGTCCTGGGGCTGCCCTGGTTAATCCGCCACAACCCGCAGATCGATGGGGCCCCCGCAGGGGAACCACCGGACCTCACCCACGTTCCCACAGAATACCATGACCTCAAGGAGGTTTTCAGTAAATCCCGCGCCATCTCCTTGCCTCCCCACCGCCCATACGACTGCGCCATTAACCTGCTCCTGGGCACCACACCACCAAAGGGCCGTCTGTAATCATTGTCTCCCAACGAATGCGAGACAATGAACCAATACATCACTGAGTCTCTCGCAGCAGACATTATTCGCCCCTCCTCCTCCCCAGCAGGGGCCGGATTTTTCTTTGTGGGCAAAAACGATGGGTCCCTTTGTCCGTGCATTGATCACAGGGGCTTAAATGACATCAGAGTCAAAAACCGATATCCTTTTCCATTAATGGCTACTGCCTTTGAACTCCTCCAAGGAGCCAAGATTTTTACCAAACTAGATTTATGCAACGCATATCACCTTGTCCGCATCCGAGAAGGAGCCGAATGGAAGACAGCCTTCAACACACTTACAGGAAACTACGAATACCTGGCTGGTGATCCCATTTGGCCTGACTAATGCCCCCGCCGTCTTCCAGGCTCTCATTAACGACGTTCTCAGGGATTTCCTCAACTCCTCAGTATTCGTTTACCTCGACGACATCTTGATCTTTTCTCGGGACCTGGAGGAACACCAACACCACGTTCGGCAGGTACTGCAGAGACTGCTGGAGAACAATCTGTTCATCAAGGCAGAGAAATGCGAGTTCCACATCATGTCCACCACGTTCCTCGGGTTAGTCATTGGCCCCAAGGGCATCAAGATGGAACCCACCAAGCTTCAAGCCAGTGCAAGCTGGCACACTCCCACCTCACGACAATAACTTCAGAGATTTCTGGGCTTTGCCAACTTTTACAGCCGCTTCATTCAGGGTTACAGTTCTATAGCTGCCCTCTTAACGACTCTCACATCCCCCAAGAATGACTTTCACTGGAACTTGGAGGCCGAGAGGGCCTTTGCTGAACTTAAGGGTCAATTCACATCCGCCCCCATTCTAACCATCCCGGACCTGTCACGGCAGTTCATTGTGGAAGTCGATGCCTCGAGCACAGGGGTAGGGGGTGTCCTGTCCCAGAGAGCCTCACATGATAACAAGCTGCACCCCTGTTCTTTCTTCTCCCACTGTCTAACTCCAGCCAAAAAGAACTATGGCATCGGTGATCACGAGCTCCTGGCTATCAAGTTAGCTCTGGAAGAATAGAGACACTGGCTAGAGGAGACGGAGATTCCCTTCCTGGTCTGGACTGATCATAAAAATCTCGAATATCTACGGGGTGCCAAAAGACTCAATGCCCGCCAGGCTTGATGGTCCCTGTTTTTCGTTAGATTAAATTTCACCCTCTCCTATCATCCAGGATCCAAGAACTCCAAGCCTGACACACTCTCGAGACAATTTACAGTCTCCCACGACACCCACATCCTCCCTCCTTGCTCTCCGCTGCGGAACTCGACATCGAAACCAAGGTTAAGCAAGCCCTAATCCACGAGCCAGGGCCTAGCAACGTTCCCCCTAAACGCCTTTTTGTTCCTCTCTCCCTGTGTTCCCAGGTCCTGGAGTGGATAGATTTTCGAAAGCCGCTCACTTTGTTACCTTGCCAAGTCTGCCATCCGCCAAGGAGACCGCCAATCATGTCTTCAAGCTCCATGGTCTCCCAAAAGACATTGTCTCAGATCGGGGTCCACAGTTTGCCTCACGACTCTGGAAGACCTTTTGTAAGCTGATTGGGGCCACTCCCAGTCTGTCCTCAGGGTTTCACCCCCAATCAAACAGTCAGACCAAGAGGAAGAACCAGTTACTCGAAGTTGCCCTGAGGTGCATGACCTCCCAGGATGCTACTTCATGGAGTAAGTTCCTGCCTTGGGTGGAGTACGCCCACAACTCCCAGATCTCATCATCAACCAGCCTGTCACCATTCCAGTGCTGTTTGGGGTTTCAGCCATCCCTATTCCCGTCTCAGGAGGAGGAGGCCAATGCTCCGTCCACCCAAGCCTTCATTCAATGCTGCAGGAGAACCTGGCTGCAAGCAAGGAAGATGCTATTACACGTCGGCAAGAGGTACAAGGCTCAAGCAGACAGACGTCAGGCGCTCTCAGGCACCTAAGTACAGAGTGGGACAGAGAGTCATGCTCTCCACCCGAGACATTCTTCTAAAGACCGTCTCTCGTAAAGTCTCCCCTCGATACATTGGACCCTTCACTGTCACCAAGGTTGTCAACCCATGCGCAGTTAAGCTCTTGCTCCCCTCAACGATGCGACGGATCAATCCTACGGCCCACATTTCCCAGCTACGCCGTCTCGCCTCATGCCCATCCTATCTGTGTCCTTCCCACGCCCCCGCTTCGGCCTCGTCTGCACACCTGTCTCGAATCACCGGCTGATTTCTCCAGCATTTAAGCACACGCTGAACGCTGCTTAAATCGCTAGATTGTTGTGCGTTATTATCTCAATTTTCTCGCGTTTTCTTTGTTTGTCTTCACGTTGCCATGTTTGTTTTGTTTCTCGTTTTTGCTTTCTGCCTCTCGTCTCGGATTTGTTTGCCCCGCTCTTTGATCTCCCGGTTTTGTCTCAACGTTTCGCCGACTGACTTTTTGGTTTCTGACCCTCGCTTTCGTTCCTCAACCACGCCCCCTTCCAAGCCTGCTGTTTCTCTTCCGTGTTTGGATCTATCTTGCTTCGTGTCGCCTTGTGACACTCCCTTTATGATGATAGCAGTGGAGACTGAACAAACAGGGATCAATGAAGAGCAGTGAGGAGAGTCTTCATTGGCGACTATCAGAATGCCAACAGGAATCTGCTCCAAGTTGTTTTCTTCTGAGTCCTGAATAGATATGAATATAAAAAATGGATAAATATATCCAAGTAGACATTTCAACCTTATAAAAAAGCTAAAATATTAATTATAATTTTTACAGCTATACTTACAAAGCAAATCTTTAAAAAATCAAGAAGGACAGGGATACCACGAAGAACCACCGTGCGTTGAATTGTAACTTACATTTCCTGAAAAAACAGAGGCGTTTATGAAATTCCATGTTATTCAGAGTATGTAAAGAATTACTTATTGTTTGTAATTTGTAACAGTGTAGTTTCTTGGAGGAGCCATATTTCATTTTTCGTATTTTTATCTGCAAATTTAAATCTTATTTTGATGAACTGTTTTTCTTTAACATTTATAAAATCATGAAGAATAGTACAATAATTTAAAGGAATAATTTCATTATTCACTCATGCCATGTCCAATTATATGACTTTCTTTAGATAAATACAAAGATTTTTAAGAAAATAATTTTTGGGGGGTTATATATAAAATGGGCTACTTGTTCAATGCTTAAATAACACAGTGATCATGTCAATAATTCATATGACCCACGTGGACAAATCATAGTCTTCTAAAGTATACTGTAGGTGTGTGCAAGAAACAGTAATATTTAGTTAGGGTTAGAATTTAAGAATTTAAGTCTCATTCACACGAGTACCTGATCTGATGTTTGATTGGTGTCTCTTCTTGACTCAACTTGTCCTAGTAACTTTGGTAAGGTCTGACCCAAGGTTCCAGTTTAGGCTGGTAAATCTTCATTAGACGAGGTGTGTGTCTATCAAGTTTACCAAAGAATTCACTCTGAAGATTCTTGCAGGCAATCCTAGTAAATTCTACAAAAACCTACAAAACCATTTAATCAATGAAACAAATGCAAATAGCCAATCACAATAAGATTTCTTACCTCACGTTCAGTAAAAAGTGCTGGCCAGTGTTCCATCATTGTTTTGATTGGTGGCTCCGTTTCCATGATTTCTTTTCTTCATAAGGGAAATGTTTGGTCCATCTTTTGGGGAACTAAGGTCTTGTTTGGCAATCTTTTTCGCATTTCTTCAACAAGAAGTTCTTTTTCAAGCGATATTTTATCCTTTCCCAAAGGAAAATCAGGGTGGTAATTCTCTCATCTCTCCATGTTTAAAAAAAAAAATGTTTTAATGTTTGGAGGCTGTACTTCAGGAGAGTACTTGCCCCTTCTTGCTCCATTAACAGAGACATCAAGACATCCAGCTTTACGGAGTTTTGACCGGTAATTGCCCATCTTAAATTGGAGACTATTTTTCCACCCTCCACACCTTATTGATGATCCTTGCTCTCGAAGACACGGATGCTTGTTGATAAGGGCTGTGGCAACTTCAGCAAAATCTTCATCAGCAGGGTATACTTTATGAGTACATGCACTCTGCCAACTTTTGCAGTATTTCATGTTTAATTTCTCCAGAAACAGTGAGATAAGTTCCATCCCTCATATGAAGTAGGTCTCCTTGTCACAGTCTACAGGGTGGGCCATTTATATGGATACACCTTAATAAAATGGGAATGGTTGGTGATATTAACATCCTGTTTGTGGCACATTAGTATATGTGAGGAGGCAAACTTTTCAAGATTGCATTGACAATCCATCACAATGGGCAGCACATTGAACACATTTTATAAGTGGTCAGAAACTTGTAAATAACTCATGAAAGAATAAAGTTAGAATAAAACAAAAGTTGGATCCAAGATGGCCGACTTCCAAATGGCCACCATGGTCACCACCCATCTTGAAAAGTTTGCCCCCTCACATATACTAATGTGCCACAAACAGGACGTTAATATCACCAACCATTCCCATTTTATTAAGGTGTATCCATATAAATGGTCCACCCTGTATAGTTAATGTCAACTGAAAAGTCAGGAATCTCAAAAGACTTGGTCCACTGATGTTTGCTGAATGAGTTTGAACTGTCAGATGACAAAATCTCTGTATCCGAAGAGCTGTGGGTGGACTCCGCTCTACTAGGCGTCTCATTTGTTGTACAAATTATCAGTTCATTAATTTCAAAATTCACCAAAGGAACATGAGGAATAACCTTCAGAGTTGCTTTGTTAGGAAGATCACTCATATCGCTGAGATTGCAGAGTGCGTTATCAAAGGATCTTCATACTGCAATGTGAAGTCACAAGTCAACTGAAGTTTCTCTTTTACCTCAATTGTAAAAGCTTCTACGGAGCTAGGCTTATCTGGAAAAGTTAATTTACGTATATCTCTATCATTAATGATAATTCGGAGTACTAGTCATCGGTCCATACTAAGCATCCCTCTATAAAAGAAAACACATGACGTGTTAGGTTTAGAAATGTGTTCTCATACTTTCAGTACAAAATATACGATTTTAATGTGACAAAAAGTTTTCCTCTGGTTTGGTAAGCTGAGAGAGGGAAAACATCGTTCAATTCATACAGTTCAGTGACTAAAAGGGACTTAAATGACTGCCACAAAGCTCATAGGACCTTAAGTGTAAGTTATACCATGAGGTCAATTGTCTGCAGACAAACACAACAGGAGTGATAATAATTACAAGTTTTGTAGTCTGTCTGAATTCTGGGAGACTGGAGCACGAGCCAGCTGAAACAATCATATCTGGTACATACTTAATTCCATCTAAACAAACTGAAGATGCTACCAGAACAGTATTTTGCTGACTGTTCCTCTGAAAGAAACAACAGCAGCTTTCAATTTTTGAATTTCCACTGGTGATTTGAAAAACGATGGACAAGCTAAGTGGAAACCCGTCATTCTTTGGTGTCTGACTGCCAGTGTGAGACACACATTTTTGAAGGTTTGTGTTGCATGGACAATTTTTTTTTGAAGAATTTGGTCCATCTGGTCTATTAATGGTCCAAAAGTTTTAATTAGTTTGAGATAATGCTCTAGGTAGTGATGTTTGGGCCGAAGTCTTGTAGAGGGAAACAATGTCTGAAACAAATGGCGATGTTCTAAAATCTTCATTTAAAAAACGGCCAGTGAATCTTCTGAAAATCTTGGACATGTGGCTAGTTCAACCAATTTTTTTAGAGTCATGATCAGCTCCTAGAACAGGTCACCTTCAGTCCAGTTTTCATGAGCATTGCCTAAAATTGTTGACTTTGTTGTGTGACTCTTGGGTATAATCTAAGGCCGGTCTTTTTTTCTCTGTAAATGTGTAAGCAAACTCTTTGATTGCTTTATTCAAAGACTCCAAAGTGATGTATTTTTGGTCAATTAGCGATAATTCAAAAGACACAAGACCTTCTAAAAGATTGTGTAAGATATCTGGTGGGAAACCATCCACTACATGAAAATGTTTCACATTCTCACTAAGTATGCAGATAGACTTAACCCCACATTTTTTGGACAGGGTGGGATTCACAGCAACATCTTCTACGTGCTTGTCATGAGTCACTTTTGTTCGGAGCTGGGAGAAACCAGACTGTACTTCACTGACCTGCAGTTCATCCCTGGTGGCCTTGCAGAATCTGCAAATATGATTAGCTGTAAAACTCTCATAAAAACCTGCAAGAGAATGAGTTGCCAAGTCTGCTGCTGTAAACAATACAGCGCCTTTAATGCTTGCTCCAAGTTGTTGCAAGTAAGGGCCCTGCTCCTCAAGTGTTACAAGATCTTGAATGGAGATGGAAAATTTTTGCCATAACCATGCTCCTTGACCACACTGGTCTTACAAATGATGGCAAGCTATATTGAATGGAGAGATGAATGATACTTTGGATGCAGATTGTGGAGTAGCCAGTAAATGGCACACATCTTGTTTTTTTTTTATTTTTTAGATGTTCGCAGGGGATTTGCAAAGTCATCAATGTACAAGCAAAGTACAATGCAGAACTCTTCAATGAAGAATGGATTTTCCTTAAAACATGAACCATCTCTGTAGGAGGTATAATCAGGTGACTGTCCCACTTCAGTTGATAATGCTTGACCCATTATGTTTCCCTTGCTTAACATTACATACAGCATCTTCAAAATTGGGACATAACAGTTTGCGAACCATTAATTTTATATTCAACTGGCATTACAATTGGGAATTCTCTAAAGATTTATGATTCTCTCTTTGCAGTAGTAGACAATGATCCATCATTGCTAGTGCATTTAAGGAAAGCATTTGATTCTTTAATGGCACTGATGACCTCACTCACAACTGTTTCTGAAACGTCACCACAACATTTCCTAAGAACTGGCAAAATTGTGCTCTTTAGCAGTGGCTGAGATGACAGAAATATCTGATTGATTTGTTCTGTCACTTCCTTCAAGGCAGTCTCTGAAATGTGGAGTATTGTTTGCATCTTTAGAAAAAGAGAAGCAATGCAATGTTCCATCTGGCTCTCAAGAGCTTCTCTTGTTTCAGTGAAAGGTATTTCAAGATCTTCATGATGTTCCTCCAAAAATGTGTCTTCACCAACCAGTGTGCTACTAGCAACATGATTTATTATTGAGGGCTTAAATTTACAATTCATGTCATGCTGCTTTGATATGAGCATTAAAGTTTAATAAACATTACTTTGAAAATGACACCCTTCGAATGGGTACACAACACTTTGCTGCAGTTTTACATTTTTTCGGAGTTGAATAAAAAATTCAGCCTTTGTACAAGGTTGTGCAAAATTGCATAACTGACAGTGAAACACCTCTTTTTCAACACTTGCTTTCCCAAATTCTGATGCGTGCCGAGTTGATAAATGCTCTGTTAGAGCATTAAAAGACTTAAATGTCTTTGTACAAGCACGGGACTGGCGATGTACGAGTGTAATTTCCATGATTTAATCTGTAGTGATTCAGTAAAAGCACTCTTCTGTCTGTGTGATATGAGCAATACTTACAAGGCCAAATAGATGGCATTGGATTCCAAAATGTTCCCGAAGTCACAGTTTTGCTGGTTATTTTCCGCTGTTCGATTTCTTTCTTCTTCACTAATGAAATCTTGACAGAAACGTCTTTTCACAAGCAAAATTGCTGCGATTTTTTTTTGTAAATTGCGCGTTTATCATCAAATTAATTTGCGCATTTAGCCACCTATTGTCCTGGTGTACAATGACGATGAAGTTTAGAAATTACATCGTTTTTCGATATTATATGACGCCATTACTCTTGATATTTAAAACACTTTTAATCATTTTAACATTGCTTGTTCTGGTTTTAAATGATCTAGTGTGAATCTTGAACATTCATAACATGCATGATGAATTCCCCTTTTAAAAATACTCATTATTAAACAATCTTTTTTTTTCTAAACAACGCAAATATTCTTATCACTCTCATTAATATTTCATATCGGTCCTCTACTGACTTATTTATTAATTTAGCTTTTGTGTTTGGATTAGCCCATGTAGGTTCTTAAAGGTCGGGATCTTCCAACTATAAGCTAAAATGATATTAGAATGGAAAGTGATCCAATACACTGAAAGTTTTCTGAGCAAAATGGTACTCAAACAAATCACATTACAGTTAACTAGAGATATTTGAGTAAATAAGACTTTTAAGGCAAATAGTAAGGATTACTACATATATATCAGTAAGGGAAACAAACAACTCAACATTAAGTAAAGTCAACATAAAGAAATAAGTTAACATGATTGTTAGATTTTACAGTGTAGTTATATGTCTCAGCAAAGCCAGATGAGAAAAGCCATCTTAATAAAGTTGAAGAATGTGTGAAGGACATAAGGGACTGGATGCTAATTAACTTTCACCTGCTTAATCCTGACAAGAGAGAAGTACCGGTCTAGAACCAAATGCAGCTAGAAGTAAGCTTTCTGTTCAGACAGTAACTGTGGATGGCCTTTCTGTTTTATCATGTACAACAGTAAAAGACTTTAGTGTAATTATAGTTTCCAGTCTTTCATTCAAAGCTCATGTAGATAATATTACCTGGATAGCATTCTTTCATCTCAGAAATATTTCCAAGATAAGGAATATATTGTCACTACGCCCTCGATCAAAGGATGCAGGCTGCTTGAATAATACTGAGTATTATAAAGTTATGGAATAGCCTTCCAATTAATGTTGGGGACTCAGACACAGTCACAATATTTAAGTCTAGGCTAAAAACCTATTTAGCCAAGCATTTTTGTGAATATATGTGTATTAGGTGAAGGAGCAGATCTGGCGGACTCATGGACGTAGAGTATTATGGTGAACTGGTATGTTTGGATGCTGTCTTCCCCACTCTCATTGATCACTCGTTAACAGTGCAGTGACTGGTTGCGTTACATCTCAGGGAGCCCTCATGTCTGTGTTTCCTTCTTGCCCTCCCCTTTTTAGTTATGCTGTTCTAGTTAATCCTGGGAAAGTCCCTGCTTGCACTAAATATACATTCACCTTATACATTATCTGACTGTGACCGTACCTAACTGGTATCTCTTTTCTTCTTATTCTCTCTCTCTTTTGCTTTCTCTCTCTCTCTCAAGCTACAAATATCACTTTTGAGATGCCAGTGATCCAGTCTCCCTCTACCCTCTTGACCTTTCTGATTCATCCTGGTACCCCGCTTCTGGTGACTGCGAATGGTTCCACTGTAGACAGCTGCAGACAGCTGTTTTGAGGCTCAATAGTTGCTTAATAGTTCAGAAATGAAATTTCATACAGTTTTGTACCTGAGCCTCCAGCTGGACTCCATATTAACTTAAACACATCACCTGTTATATTGAACTTTCAGCAGCCTATCACACAGTAAAACTGCAAAACAATTCCTACTATCCATTATTACCCAAATAAGGATGGATTCACTGTTGAGTCTGGTTATTCTAAAGATTTCTTTCTATTGCCTTCTTTTTACCAAGTTTTTCCATGCCATTGTCACCCCCACCTTTTGCTCACAATTTATATACATTTCCATAATTTTATTTTGATTTAGCGACAGTGACCATTGTTAAAAGCGCTATAAATTTTATTACATTCAGATCAAATGTAAATAAAATTTAAGTTCAAATTAACAAACATGTATCTGTATCTATACAAATCTGTATTTGTAAGTCCAATTTGGACATCAAACAAAAACAAACATTGTCTAGGTACCTGGATACTAACACAATTGACTAAAAACAGTATAAAAGTATCATGTTCCATGTTTCTTGTTCTTTAGATTTGTGTAGATTTTATGTTAAAAGAACATGCAATGTCTGCCATCTTTTCACCTGCCTCTATTCCCTCAATAGGAACTCGGGATTAATGCCCAGATGTTTACTTCTCTTGACTCTCTCTCTACTCTGTATTTAAAGATCGGTTTGCTGAGTTGTTCAAAATTAGTAACAGTGCCATTACCAGCAGCAAATAATAGTATTAGAAAAAAAATCTCTAATTTAAATGAATAATTGTTTGCATTATATGCTACAGATAGTGATGAAATTATTCTTTTACACCTTTCCACCTGGATACGTAGACATAGGCATAATATTATATGTGTACCCTTATTTACATTCCTTGTGGGTTGAGAAAACTTTACAAGCTTGTACAAGTGTACACGTTTAAAAATAAGTTTAAATGTCTTTTTCCTTTTGCATCATCATTGGTTACAAGAATACAGTCTCATCTGTGATTAGGTAGATGCTTTACTGAGTGTGAAATGTGAGCCAATATGAGCTCCTTCCTCAGCCAGAGACGCAGTGGGTGACAATCTGAATTAAAGACTGATGGGAGAGAGAGAGAGAACGTGAAAGAAGGTTTACTGATCATGAACAGAAGTAAAACTTTCTCTCCTGGAAACTCTTCATGTCACCCAACATTACCCCAATGTGCACAAAGTTTAGATTTATTCCAACAAGAGAGAAACAATAAGATCAAGTATTTACACTGCGAATATTTACCTTCTGATAGAATTGTGTTTATTATCTGATTAACCATTCTTTTGGATTGAGTAGAGTCGGGACAGAATTTTTTGACTGAGGTGTTTACATACAATTTACAATTCAGCAGAGGTGGAAAATGTAATAAACTTTTGTACTCAGGTAAAAAAAAACTGTTACTTCAGTGAAATTTTACTGAAATACAAGTAAAGTTACCATTATAAAAATTTACTTAGGTAAAAGTAGCTCATTAAAAATTTACTCAGAGTAAAAGTTACAGAGTTACTTTTTTAACAGCGGGGGTGGAATGGGGGATTTAAAAAGAGACAAGTGGATATAAATCTCAAACTAGTTGTTTTTAATTGAAGGAACACCATTGCATAATAAAGCTGTTGCCTTTCTTGGGCTTGAAATCAAAGTGGTCGCTTAAATATGGTGTACAGCCGAAGGAAAATAAAAGAGCTCAGAGCCAAGAATAATGTTCAGCACAAAACCTTTATCGGCCTCTTTCAGCATCACAAAATTATAATACAAAACATAAAGTAAAAGTTAACAAAAGGGTAAAAGAAGAAAGCGTTTCGGGGGTGAGCAACACACCTGAGCTCCTACTCCATTCTCTCGTTTCTCACGCACAGACCTCCACACCACAAATTTTTTTTCCCTTCTCTGTTGCATTATTTGTATTATTTTTCATTCATTTATTTTTTACTCAGTAGCGAATATGATTTCAAATGTAGCAAAGTACAATACCTAAAACAAAACAAACTTAAGTAAAAGTAAAATTACAGATTTTAAAAACTAGTTTAAAAAGTAGAAGTACACAAAAAAAACTACTCAATTACAGTAATGTGAGTAAATGCATTTGTAATTCAGCATTTGGCAGACTTTGTTATCCAGAGCAACTTACATTTTTATCTCATTATGCCTCTGAGCAGTTGAGGGCTTTGTTCAAGAATCCAACAGCGGAAACTCAGAGATGGTGGTGTTTGAACTTGGGACCTTCTGGATCATAGCTTAATACCTTAACCACCGAGCTACCCCTGCCTCTTTACGTAATGCATGTTTGTGTGTGTGTGTGGTATTAGCCCCTTCACTCGCCTCGTTTTACACAGTAACACTCCTCCTCCCTCTCCCCACCTCGCTTTTTAAGATTCACAACAAACACACACACAACAGAAACACCGTTTTAACAGGAAAAAAATAAATCTCCCTGAGACTGACATGAGTGTATATTAACGGACTCACTTTTTAAGTTTCACAACAAGTGCATAAACACAGCGGAAACACCGGTTTAACGGAAAAAAAGCGAGACTGGCGTGTGCGCATACTAAAGGAATCACTTAAGTTTCACACAAACACAGAAACACCGTTTTGACAGGGGAAAAGAAATCTCTCTGACCTGGCGTGCGCGCATACTAAGGGAATCACTGCTGTAAAGTAAAAAAAAAAAAAAAGAACCAGCACCTTACCTTTGAAAAGAATCACGACAGAGCAGAGCTTCTGTGTGTTTCTGAGTGTCTGTGCGTCGGTGTCAAA
>JAAGKR010000289.1:164757-197654 GCA_011419295.1 Clarias macrocephalus
TTTCAAATGTAGCAAAGTACAATACCTAAAACAAAACAAACTTAAGTAAAAGTAAAATTACAGATTTTAAAAACTAGTTTAAAAAGTAGAAGTACACACAAAAAAACTACTCAATTACAGTAATGTGAGTAAATGCATTTGTAATTCAGCATTTGGCAGACTTTGTTATCCAGAGCAACTTACATTTTTATCTCATTATGCCTCTGAGCAGTTGAGGGCTTTGTTCAAGAATCCAACAGCGGAAACTCAGAGATGGTGGTGTTTGAACTTGGGACCTTCTGGATCATAGCTTAATACCTTAACCACCGAGCTACCCCTGCCTCTTTACATAATGCATGTTTATTCTGATTGGGTGATACAGTGGAACCTTGGATTACAAGTATAATTTGTTCCGGAAGTGGGCTCATATTCCAAAACACTCATAAACCAAATCATCATTTCCTATAAGAAATAATGAAAACTCTAATTATTTGTTCCACAGCCCCAAAAAATAAATACATAAAAATAATTAATACAATCTATAAAATGTAAATAAAACAAATTAATCTGCACTTTACCTTTAAAAAAAAAGTACAAATAAATCCTGACAGATAAGTGTTTCCATTGGTGCGTGTGAGTGTGTGTGTGTGTGTGTGTGTGTGTGTGTGTGTGTGTGTGTGTGTGTGTGTGTGTGTGGTATTAGCCCCTTCACTCGCCTCGTGTTACACAGTAACACTCCTCCTCCCTCTCCCCACCTCGCTTTTTAAGATTCACAACAAACACACACACAACAGAAACACCGTTTTAACAGGAAAAAAATAAATCTCCCTGAGACTGACATGAGTGTATATTAACGGACTCACTTTTTAAGTTTCACAACAAGTGCATAAACACAGCGGAAACACCGGTTTAACGGAAAAAAAGCGAGACTGGCGTGTGCGCATACTAAAGGAATCACTTAAGTTTCACACAAACACAGAAACACCGTTTTGACAGGGGAAAAGAAATCTCTCTGACCTGGCGTGCGCGCATACTAAGGGAATCACTGCTGTAAAGTAAAAAAAAAAAAAAAGAACCAGCACCTTACCTTTGAAAAGAATCACGACAGAGCAGAGCTTCTGTGTGTTTCTGAGTGTCTGTGCGTCGGTGTCAAATTGCGAGCGCACACTCATACAGTAAGAGACGAGCAGAGTTTCTGTGTGTTTGCGAAGCCGTGGGGGGGGGGGGGGGGAAGGTGAGAGAGTGACGCTCGGTGTCAAAATAAGAATCGCATGCGTGATAAATGATACTCGGCGCTCGTAAACTAATACTTGCTCGGTTTCCAAATAAAAAATTATGAAAAACCTTTGCTTGGTTTGCAGAACACTCATAAACCACGTTACTCGCAATCCGAGGTTCCACTGTATTTCCCATCATTAGTGGGATATTAGGGTTCATGAATAACATACATATTGTGTTAAAACTGAAAGAAGTTAGAAGATTAATCCCTCACAGTACTCATATGAGGATCTTACATGCATGTACACACAGGTTATAGAGTGGAGAGTCATGTCAGGACAGTGGGGTTTCATTGGGGCTATAAGGTGAGGGAAAAGAAATGAGGATAAAAGTGTATCTACGTAAGGAAAAACAATGATACGTTTATTAAAATAAAATTTAGACAGAAAAATTACTAACATTCTCATTAGGTTCTTAGATGATTCAGCTGCAGCATTATATAATTGTTATGCTCTTTTAAAATGTTTTTTCTTAAAATGATAGCTAACCAAAAACAATGCTATGGGGACCAAATGAGAAGAATATTGCTCTAATATTGTAGGAACTCCCAGAAAACTGGACAGTTTGATGGTCTTGGAATCTAAAACCATAATGTTCTAAGAACTTTGTACTAACCTCAGAGTGCTGGGTAGCCCCCACAAGTGACCAACATTTTACGCTTCTACCAAGTTTACTATCAAAACATCCTTTGCAATTCTATTCTGTGTAAACTCTAATGAATAATGCATGTGAAAATCCCAGGAAATCAGCAGTTTCTGAAAATCAGACCATCTGGCTCCAACAACAATGCCATGATTAAAGTCAAAGATCAGACATTCCTCCATTCTGATATTTGACATGCACATGAAATGAAGGTCTTGACGTTTATCTCCATGATTTTATGCATTTTATACATTGTCACTATAAACAGCAAGACAAGCAAAAATGAATCATATAATCTTCCTGATATTTATGGATGTAGTTAGAAATGATGACAGGATTTAAAAAGAAATATGACATGTGTAGTGCAGTACAAATCAGACTGACTTTTTCTTAGTGACTGGAGCATGACTGAGTAAAGGGTGTGTTGATTTGCTCCTACTCACTTTCACTAGGACTGTTTAATATTTAACCAGCCAGAGATAACTGTTGCTACAACAGCTTACAGCAGAAGATCACAACCTGGTAGGTCAGCTTCATGCCATGACGCTAATCGAGATTGATTAGATCAAAAAAATGAAAGAGCAGGCAGCACTGCTTTGTCTTAACGATTTTTGACAGAACATTAAGTGAAGATTTATAAAAAAGACTGATTAAAAAGTATGACATGATGTTATTTAATAAATAAAGGCTTAACGTAACTGTAGGCATCCTGCTTTAGTAGTCTATAATAGGAATAACTGAATTTAGGACATGCTGTTGCAGGAAAATAATCAACTTCGGTTTGTAGGGAATCTGCTTCGGCACAACACCCTCTTTTGGATTATTTACTATAACACTCACTCACCATCTATACCGTTTAATCCTGTATTCAGGGTCACGGGGGGCCTGGAGCCTATCCCAGGAGGCTCCGGGGAACATGGCAGGGTAAACCCTGGACAGGGTGCCAATCCATCGCAGGGCACAGACACACACACACTCATTCACACACTACATGTCTTTGGGAGGAAACCGGAGTATCCGGAGGAAATCCACCAAGCATGGAAAACTTCATGCACACAGAGACGGGAATCGAGCCTGGCCGGGTATCGAACCCGGACGGTGCAAGGCGACAGTGCTACCCACTACACCACTGTGCCGCCCTTTTACTATAACACATAAAAATTAAATTAGTGTGCTATATTGTTTTATTAAAACACATACTGCAAAGTATAAAGTGTTACTGCCAATACATGTTAATCATCAATACCACTGAGCAATAATTAAACAGGAAAATTAATAAAGGAAATTAAAGAAAAATCAGGCTTCTTAATTAAGGACAGATGTACTCACAAAGATTTTGGTTCTTGTCTCTGCGTCAGATTAGTATGTCAACCCCTTTTCGCTCACTGAGCTTTTTAAACATTTATTAAAACTTGATGGTTTGTGAAATATTTGGTTTGTTATATATAAAAAGGCAAGTATATGTATGTAAATATATATTACTACAGGCTAGTGAAATGTTACACTAGCTTTTATTGAGCAGACTAACATTACTGCATTAAACATTTATAATAAACACCAAATACTGTGTGCATGTGTTAATCAGCATTTGTCAAACAACCTAAATGTTTTTTTTTCTATACATTTAGTGCAATCATACACTACAGGCAATTCTGAAACACCACAATGCATGTTTTTGGACTGGAAAGAGAAAGCCACAGAACCCACAATTCTTTTTAGTTCAGTCAACTATTACATGATAGATGCACAAAACATACAGTATGCTGCTGACCAATCTAACATAAATTAAGCTATTTTGACTGTCTAAATTGTTATAGGCAAAATGGACTAAACAATCTAAAATTGTTGACTTAAGGTATAAAATATGTTTGTGTCAAATATCTTGAGCATTTGCATAGACCGTGTGCAAAAAATGTTGTATATAATGGGATTAATGTCTGGGGAGTTTCCTGGCCATGGACCCAAAATTTTGATGTTTTTATTACCCAAGGCACTTAGTTATCACTTTTGCCTTATGACAAGGTGCTTCATCATGCTGGAAAAGGCATTGTTCTTGGATAGTTAGGAGAAGTTGCTCTTGGAGAATGTTTTTGTACCATTCTTCATGTGTTTTTAGGCAAAATTGAGTGAGCCCACTTCCCTAGCTGAGAAGGAACCCCACACATGAATGGTCTCAGATTGCTTTACTTTTGGCATGACACAAGACTGATGGTAGCGCTCAACATAATACATTTCAAGAAGGGCAGCAAAGAAGCACTTCTCTCCTGGAAAAATCTGTTTCTCTGATGAATCCCTTATCTGATTGTTTGGGGCACCTGGGAAAAAGCTTGTCCAGAAAAGAAAAGATGAACGCTACCATCAGTTCTGTGTCATCCCAACTACTTCTTTAGACCCAGTGGCAAACTTCAAATTTATATAAGATAGCAACATAGCAACACAGATTAACAAACATAAATGTTATCCTGGCCTGTTTAATTACGTACAGGTCAAAGTCTAATGTATTTATAAAGCATATTTAAACACAACACAGTTGGCCAAAGTGCTGCACAATCCTAAAACAGCTCCAGACACAGTAACAGATCATATAAATCAGACAATAATAAGAAATAAAAAAAAGAAAGAAAGAAAACTACCCTCAGTGCATTAAAATAACAAACAAATAATAAATAAATAAATAAAAGAGTAGTCACCTTCTCCGAACATGGGAATAAAGGCCAAAGAGTATAAAAAGTATTGAGGTGTGTTTAAAGGATAGGAAGAGGATGGGCTGCTTGATGTACAGGGTCAACTCATTACAGAGTTTAGGGGCTGCTACTGAAAAGGCATGACAATATACTGTCATGTACAAACATAAGAGTATACTTATACAGAGATGACTTTGCTGCATACCTTTATCTTTTGTACATTTCTCCTTATCCTTCATCTTGTCTTTCAAAACTGGAGACCTAATTGGTTTAACATTATTTATTTTTGTAAAGACCATCAGGACATTACACACTTCAAATTAAAAGTCCAGACTAAACCATTTTAGTAGTGTGGACTGTATTAATGATTTCACACAAAAAATATTCCTGGGAATTTGTACCATACAGTATATATTCACAGTAGTATGAATAATGTGTGGTTTATTTATTAGCATTTTGTATGGTCATAGCACAGTGGCATAGTGGTTAGCACTGTGGTCTTGCACCTCCAGGGTCAGGGATCAATTCCCACCTTGGGCTTTGTGTGCATGGCGTTTGCATGTTCTCCCTGTGCTTGGTGGGTTTGACCTTGCAGATTAGATTATTTTATGTTCCCAAATTGGGCGTAGTGTGTGAATGAGCGTATGTGAATGTTGAGGTCCTAGGTTTTAAAAATGGGAATAAATACAAATAGTTGGACTACAGAAGGTTGGAGGTTCCTAGATGGATGGGTTTAGTAGTGAGAGTGATTTTACTAATTGCATTGCTGTTAGGCTTTGTAGTCTTTGTAGTCAGTAGGGAAATCTGAGGAGATGTCCATATAAATCTTATAAAACTTTAAATACAGCTAGGTTTTCACTAACTCGGTCGCATGTGTACGGCATAATTATATTATAAATAAATACATTCATTAAAAAAACTCATGAAACATAAAAACCCCAAATACATTAAAGAAAGTTAAATAAAGTAAATGTAAAATAAGCGCAATCTCATATAATAAACTACAGAAACGTGCAAACTAATGAGCACTCTATACATTCGAAGGTGCACTACCTCAAATAAAAGAGAGATTAAAAACAATTCAACTCAATGAGGAGAAACTGCGAAATGTTGGGAGTTGGGTGTGTGGAATGTCAGGTTACATTTTACAATGGACTGGTTTCATCACGTAGACTGTGAGTGTATGTGTGTGTGTAAGCTCCACCTCCTCTGAATCATCCATGTGTGCATGTATTTATACCAGTCTGAGACGCAAAGATTCGCATATCAGGTTCTCAGTGACCATGTGGAGGAATATAAAAATCGGGGTAAAGGTAGTTTTCATTTCGAATATGTCCTTTCATTTAACTTTTGATTACATTTTTATTTTTTTTTAATTGTATGTTTTGTTTGTGTAGATGCAGCTCTTCGCAGCTGCAGTGCTTGATCTGCATGTTAAGGCGTGTGATTTTATACTCCCCGGAGATATCTGCTGTGATTTCTGCGATGAAGGTGAATTTATATAATGCTTGCTATGTATAATAAAATATGATGAATGAATATTTAATTTATATGAGTATAGGAAATAAATGTAAGATTTATAGTAATGCATTCTGAACTGATTTTCAGGATATTATGTGGCTACTAACTGCACAAAACTGAAGAATGGTTTCGGTGGAAGATTCTGTAATCCGTGCACAAAGTGTGGTGGGTTTACTTTTCTATGCTAATTTTTATGGTTAACATAAAATAATAATAATAATAATAATTCTGCACATTGTTCATTCACCTTCATTCTCTAAACATAGCTGATGGTGTGAATATGATCGCCCCATGCACAAAGTTTAATGATACCATATGCACTGTAAACGGTAAGACAATTGTTCTTGCTTACATTTCTTTTACCTTTGTGTGTGTGTGTGTGTGTGTGTGTGTGTGTGTGTGTGTGTGTGTGTGTGTGTGTGTGTGTGTGTGTGTGAACATTTGTGTAAGTTAATCAAAGTTTATACGATACGCATAGTCAAAGTCCACTGAAGGGCCTGCATGGGGAAACACTGAAAACGATTTAGTGTTACAGAGAAATGTGTTAACGTCTGAGTGCCAACCGCTTACATATGGAATTTTACAGTTAGAGTTAGTCCAATGTCTAGTAAGCTGAATGAAAATAAATCACTTTAGTGATCAATGTTCGCAACCTGTCTTTAAGGGATTAATGGGGCCAAGAGAACTTTATAACATCCAAATAACATCCATTAGCAGATAAACATAGTGCACACAGGTTCTGGCAAAAGTCCTTCATCGCTGCCTCTGAAACCAATAGAAACCAATTTTTGCCTCAGAGTTAACTATATATAAATAAGTCAATGGTGGCTAAAAGATTGTCACTGTCGCCTTGCACCTCCAAGGTTCGGATTTGATTCCCGGCCAGGTTCATTTTCTGCCTTTGTGTGCATGGAGTTTGTTCTCCCCGTTCTCCCTGTTCTTGGTGGGTTTCCTCCAGGTACTCCAGTTTCCTCTCACAGTCCAAAGACATGCAGATTAGGCTAATTGATGTTTCCAAATTGCCCTCAGTGCGTGAATGAGTGTGTATGTGCATGTGTGTGCCCTGCGATGGATTGGCACTCGGTCCAGGGTGTACCCCGCCTCGTGCAAGTCTCCTTGGATAGGCTCAAAGCCCCTTGCAACCTTGTATAAACTATATTTTTTTCTACAAAAAATGGCATTCTTCATTCATTTAATAGCTTCCATCCATTCATCGAGGTACCTTAGTACACCGACTAGGGACTGTGGAGGCCAATTGTATTTGTTCCCATTTTTACAAACATGTTAGGACCTCTGGTCAACATTCACACACTACGGGCAATTAGGGAACACCAGCTAGGCTTATCTGCATGTCTTTGGACTGTGGAAGGAAACCAGAGTACCCCGAGGAAACCCATGAAGCAAGGGGAGAACATTCAAACTCCACACACACACACACACACACACACACACACACACACACACACACACACACACACACACACACCTCGATGCCAGAATTGTACCTGGACCCTGGAGGTGCAAGGCAACAATGCTTGCCACTAAGCCACTATATGGCCATTTAATAACTTATAAATAGAAATATTGTTGCAATGACAAATTGCACTTTTAAATATTTCATATAAAGCATGCATATACTATTTCTGTCTGATGTACAACTTTAGTGGGAGATTATTCGCTTGCATTAAACAAACTAACTTTCACGTCACCTAAGAAAGTCAGTTTTTTCTAGATTAATAAACACTTTTGCATGTTAGGTGAGAAGTTTTGTTTCAAACCCCAGCCCATGCCAACAGTAACATAAACAATAACAAGTTATAACAGAGCTTATCAGTGTGTTTAACGTCATCAATAAATATTATTCAGTTTGTCCAAGAGACCTGGCCAGCAACTGTGTTTTGACTTTGAAACATTTAGAAAATTTCATTTTCAGTTCTCCAGACCTACATGATAATACTCAGGCGTGTGTGAACAACACCACCCGCTTTCCCACGTCTTTTGCACGTACACCCATGCTTCAAGTAGAAACAAGCTCCCTCGACTTCACACCGAGTCACATTACAGCATGCCAGCATGGATTGTTTTACTATAAAACACGCCATGCAATCACACCCCAGACTTTATGAAAATGTATGTAAAAAGTAAGCTCCCTCTTAAAGCAGTCCACAGTTATAACTTTGTATGATATTAAATGAATAAATAAAAAAAAGAAAATCAAAAGAATCAATGGTGAGGAAGTGTTACAGTTGTATTGGTATGTAACTGCACAGCCAGTAGTTTTTTATTACACTTTATCTCATTAAAGAACAAATCCATTAACCTTTAACAGGTTAAAGTTAGGTTTAATGGTCCAAAAGCTTTGGTTACTTACTTTCTGAGCTTAGGGCTGGTCACATGACAAATTGTAACCAATAGGAACAGGGCAGGCTGAGTCTAAGTGACTCTCCCAAAAGTCAAAAAAATTAACAAATTATTATAATTTGTACATTATGGATACAGAATTAACATGCATTTAATTACTGTTATTTATTTTTCCAGAGCCTCACACAACCACTATCCCCCCCAGCTCTATGATCATGTAAGACATTCACACCATTCAAGAAAATCTTATACAGTTTGTAATAAACAATTACTAATGTGTTATTCCTGACCTTCAGGTTAACACCCATGCCCCCATGTGACCTGTCGATAATATACATGGCTCTGTGCAGTACTGCTGCTGTGGTTTTCATCATGATCCTCACAGCCGTTATGTACAAATGGTGCACGAGGCAAAGATCTTCACAGGACCCTGCAGGTAAATATTACAAATGTGTGTTTATGTATATTTGTTAATCCAGGTGTGAATATATTACTGAAATAAAAATATTTGTGGCTTTTTCCTTTTTTTCAGAAGCACCTTTCAAAATCATGGTCTGAAGAAGAAAAATTTTGGAAGAATTAAAATGAGCATAGAAAATAATGTTAGGATTTTATTTTAGTTCATTGAAGAGTAAATAGTGATCGGTTAGACGAACTCAACGTTTGTCATTCATGGCATCGTTGATTTCCAAATTCTGGGTGAAATGTAATTCTTAAAGAAATTTTTTTTAACATTTGTGTACAAATGATGAAAAAATGTGTCCTTTAAAATTGATTCATCCTTGTTATTTTGATCAGCTCCCATCGGATTACATGGACATTGTGAACGTTTTCTATCTTGTTTCTTTGTTGGGAGTTGGTAGGCGGAGTGCATTGACCCATAATTTTTGTTTAGCACAGTTAATTTTTTATGGGTGAATTTTAATCGAATCGATGCAGGGGTATTGAACTATGTTATTCAATGTAAAGGACATCCACTTATTATACTGATACCATGTGTCATATTTTGTTTTACATATTTGTTTTGTAAGCTTAAACATTCCTTTTTTTAAAATTAGTATTATTCGGAATGTGAAATAAAAAGGGTAGTTTTTTCTTAATCCTGCTAAAGAAATTACCATTTTGGGGGGTAAAAATTTTTTATTTTTATTTTTATTTTTTTTACTGTGGTTAAAACAGTTGACAAGAAAATTCATATGTGATTAAAAACTGATATTAATAACTTTATATTAAAGGATTTTTAAAAAAGTGCCATTATGCACCAACTCATTTAGCTACACATTCAGTGGAATAAAAGGGCATAGATCATTTGCTTTTTTGTTTTATTTTGTTCCTTGTTTTTTAATGCACTGTAACCGCCATTCCATCTGGATTTATTGAGAACTAAATATTTATATTTATTTTAATTTTGTTTTGTTTTTTTTACATTTTGTACTGAAATAAAAATTGGACATGTGAAGTGTTTTTCTCTGTTTGTGTATTCACGTTATGGCCACTAAATGGTGCCAGAGATAACATTTTAGGATAAGGAATTTTCCATTTTGGGAATTCTAAATTGCAATGAAGAAAATACATTCTGCACCATACAGGGAGTAGAAAGTGTTACTAACACAGCGCTCTTAAACCAGGTTCAGTCAACTTAAAAACATCTTTGAATAAAAGGAGTCAACTCTAGATAAATAAAACTTAACTAAAAATCATTAAGAATTAAGAATAATTAGAAATCACCTATAATTAAAAGATCAACTTAAAAGGTTAATGATTATTTGTTGTGTCAGGGATAACCCCTAGAGGGCACTGTGCGCCAAGAGACTCTTTGTGTCTTTTGTCTGTGTGTTTTTTTTTGTGTGTTTGTTAGTTTTGAACTTCATATCCCAGAATGCACCTCGGTCAAATGCACCTCGGTCAAAGTCTCAAACTCTGCAATTATGCCTCGCCAACAACCCCAAAACAATCGTGACGGAATGCAAGACCGTTACCGTGGCATAGCGGAGGGGCCTCCCCTGGATATTTTTGGGGGGGGGGGTTGTGACAGTGACGCCGTGGCGAGCAGGCAGTCGGCTCGTGATCCGGCGTAACATCATGGAGCGTGCAGGAGTGAGTGGAGCGAGATCCTGTGGAGCGCCCCGGAGAGAGACTGGAGAAGGTGAGTGAGCAGCACAGCCAAGATGGGAAGGCTCCCGGCTCGCAATACGACACGTGCCTTTCAAGCACGACGGAGCTCGGGGTGCCGTGGCTCCCCGCACCGACCATGAGGTACAGGCCAGGAGGTCTATGTGTAGCGGTGACCAGGGTGAGGAGGAACCCCGGACTGAGTGTCAGTGGAGGGCAGAAAGCAAGAAGTATTTACGGTGGTGGCTAGAACTCCAACAGCGAGCAAGCGAGTTCATTAAGGAAATAAACGTGTGCTGTGCTGCGAGGGATAAGGAGCTCATGGAGACCCTTCTGGAGGATGGAGCAATACTCCAGAGACAGCTCGCCCACCTCGACAAGGAAGAGAGCCTCAGTGGAGGCCCAGACCTGCCAGTTAGACTCGGTGGAGGCCCAGACCTGCCAGTTAGCCTCGGTGGAGGCCCAGACCTGCCAGTTAGCCTCGGTGGAGGCCCAGACCTGCCAGTTAGCCTCGTGTAAGGCCCAGACCTGCCAGTTGGCCTTGGTGGAGGCCCAGACCTGCCAGTTGGCCGCGGTGGATGCCCAGATCTGCCAGTTAGCCTCAAACCTGCCAGTTCAATTCAATTCAATTCAATTTTATTTGTATAGCGCTTTTAACAATTGACATTGTCGCAAAGCAGCTTTACCCAATTAAAAGAAGTAAGTTTGTATGAAATGTGAATGTGTATGAATCAAAATTATAAGATGTGTGTCCCTGATGAGCAAGCCGTGGCAAGGAAAAACTCCCTGAGATGGTGATAGGAAGAAACCTTGAGAGGAACTAGACTCAACAGGGAACCCATCCTCATTTGGGGGAAAATGGATAGCAGGGATTGATCAGCATAATACTGTGTAAGACTGGGAGTTTCAGTATAACAGGAGATGGAGACCAGTTTGTTCCTGGAGGCTCAGGTAGACTGAAGGAAATTCCAGTCCTGAACTATTGAACGACTGAAGTCACAGCTCCCCAGAGAACAGCTGTCTGCATCAGTCGAGGACAGGACAGTCTTTGTGGAGAAGTGGAACCATCCCCAGCCACCACACACATCCCAGGCAGACCACACGGGGCATCCATGCGACGAGATATCCAACCAGAAGCAGGACTCCAGGACGAGTTAGACAGGTCCAGAGGGCAGAGAGGTCTGCTCAGGAGCGACATGTATAGCTCGACAGAGAGACAGGGAGATGGAAAAGGAGAGAGGGAGAGAGCAGAAGAGAAGGAGAGATGGCAGTTAGGTATGGTCACAGTCAAACATGTATAAGGTGAATGTATATTTAGTGCAAAGTGCAAGCAAGGACTCCGGCAGGACTAACTATAACAGCATAACTAAAAGGGAGAGCCAGAAGGAAACACAGACATGAGGGCTCCCTGAGATGTAAAGCAACCAATCACCTCACCGTCAACAAACCTGAGTGATCACTGAGAGTGGGGAAGACAGCATCTAAACATACCAGTTCACCATAATACTCTACGTCCATGAGTCCCCCAGATCTGCTCCTTTACCTAAGGCTAATCTATTTACAAAAATTCTTGGCTAAATAAATAGGTTTTTAGCCGAGTCTTAAACACTGAGACTCTGAGTCCCGAACATTAATAGGAAGACTATTCCATAACTTTGGTGCTTTGTAAGAAAAAGATCTGCCCCTTGCTGTAGTTATATATATATATATATATATATATATATATATATATATATATATATATATATATATATATATATATTAGATTTTATAATATGGTGGTACTGACAAGCAGCCTGCATCCTTTGATCGAAGTAAGCGTGGCGGATCGTAAGACACTAGCAGTTCACTCAGATAATAATTATTATAATAATAATTATACATCAATAGTAGTATCTTAAAATCGATGTGAAATTTTCACAGGGAGCCAATGCAGTGTAGATAAGATAGGGGTGAACAGCAATTAAATATACTATACTATACTATACTATACTATACTATACTATACTATACTATACTATACTATACAACACAGTGTCATCATATCATTCCCTACAAATTCCCAGGGCACTATGGCCAAAAGTTTTTAGAATGATACAAATATTACTTTTCACAAAGTTTGCTGCTTCTTTGTTTTTAGATCTTTTTTTTTATCAGAGGTTATTATGATATACAGAAGTATAATTACAAGCTTTTCAAGTGTCAGTGACTTTTATTCACAATTACATTGAGTTTATGCAAAGAGTCAATATTTGCAGTGTTGACCTTTCTTTTTCAAGACCTTTGCAATTCGCCCTGGCATGCTGTCAATCAACTTCTGGGCCACATCCTGACTGGCAGCTCATTCTTGCATAATCAATGTTTTCGGAACCACATAGGTATTACTTTTGCCTCATGTCAAGGCGCTCCATTAAGGCATTGGTCGTCACAGAACTGTTCTTGCATGGTTGGGAGAAGTTGCACTCGGATTATGTTTTTGTACCATTCTTTATTCATGGTTGTGTTCTTAGTCAAAATTGTGAGTGAGCCCATTCCCTTTGGCTGAGAAGCAACCCCACACATAAATAGGCCCAGGTTGCTTCACTGTTGGCATGACACAAGATTGATGGAGTTGAAAAAGAAGGGTCAACACTGCAAATATTGACTACTTGCATAAATTTAATGTAATTTTCATTAAAAGCCTTTAAATTGCTTGTAATTACACTTCAGTATACCATAGTACCATCTGACAAAAAGATTTAAAAACACTGAAGCAGCATACTTTGTGAAAATTAATATTTGCTTCATTTTACAAACATGACCACAGCTTGGCCACAGTTGTACATTTACATTCAGGCATTTGGCAGACACTCTTATCCAGAGCAACTTACAAAAAGTGCTTTGAAGTTTCCGTCATTGGATAGATACTTACTCTGGGTTACTAGGATTTACTGCATTTTATACTCTGTATACTCCATAGGGTGTAGCATCCAGGATTTCACATTTCATATTTATTTTATTCCCTTGGACACATAGTGCACTACATAGGTAAGCGAGCCATTAATATATTCCCGATGTCTGACTATTACAACATTAGAAATCTAAGACATTTAGTGCACTAGATAGGATGCAAAGTCCAGAAGTAAATTTTATTCCTTATACACTCTTCATTAGTGCACTAATACAGGAATTGGGATTTGGGACACAGCCACTCCCTAGAGCGAGAGAGAGAGAGAGAGAGAGAGAGACAGACAGACACACACATTGTTGTTTGGCATTCAGTGCAGTGCCAGCGGATACAGGGATTTATTTCAGCTGAGTGGGTTTTTTTTTTTTGTGTGTGTGTGTGTGTGTGTGTGTGTGTGTGTGTGTGTGTGTGTGTAGATATTTTGTAAACCACCTCGACTTAAATTTGAATAGATCATTTGAATGCAGCTTCTGTCTGATCTGACTGCCATGGGTGATGTCTTTTAATACAAATCCAAACACACACACACACACACACACACACACACACACACACACACACACACACACACTGTATTAATTAATACAAATGAATTGGTCATTGTTTTTTTCTGAGGATTTGTGTGTGTGTGTGTGTGTGTGTGTGTGTGTGTGTGTCCTAGGGAACCCAAAGAACCCCGACTCTGTGATTTAATGTTCTCAGGGAAAGAATGTTCTTTAGTGTCCTTTCCTCAGTCAGAATTAATAGAAGCTGCTTTAACACACAACCCCCACCCCCACCCCCACACACTACTGCTACTCCTAATAATAATTAATAATATGGACATAATAATATATATGATTCTGTGCATATAATAAATAATTCAATAATGGTAATGAAATTAAGCTAAAAAGTTAAATCAATATAAAAATAAATACATATAAAATAAATAAAATGATTATGCTATATTAAAATAAAGTATTGGTAAAATATACCAAGTGATTTAACTAGTCTTGTATTGTTAGGAATAAGATATACGTATAAACAAGAACATACATACACACACACGCACACACATACATACACCTGGAAACTAGGCATGTGAAATGCAACGCCCAAGGTCACCTGGTGTCGCGTAATCAGGTTCTACCACTTTTGGGTCATGTCTCATTTTGCCTCCTACTGACTCCCGCTGCACCCTTTAGTGAGTTATTTACTTTACATTAACATAGAAGTAAATAATTATAATGTTAAATACTTGTCATCTTAATCTGTACAATCTATTTTCCATGTTGTTTACTTTACCATTAATCATCAACTTTGATGATACCTTTTTCATTTAATTCCTTCTGCATGTTAGTATTAAATAAAAAGTATATAAAAATGAAAACATACACTTTTATACAAATTCTCAGATCAGAAAAGCTTGAGAAAAAGAATCTCACATACACTGATCATTAGTGATGTATAGTTCTCTCTTGTTCCACCAAAACAGCAGTGTGAAAAACTGATGTGTGAAAGCCTGGACTCCGCCAAGCCGTCAGTAACAGATCCTTTAAGTATGTAAGTTGCAATGTGAAGATCAGACTGCATGGATCAGACTGTTTTTTGTTTTGTTTTGTTTTTGGCACATCCCATTTTTGAGAGCAGGGGAATCTGGAATCAATACCTTAAACTCCGTCATGTTCCTCAATCCTTCTCACTGCCAGATGGACCAGCCTACGCTCCCCATGTGCATCAGTGACCCCTGTGAGCCCATGACCCTGTTGCCAGTTTACCGGTTCTCCTCCCTTGGAATGCTTTTGGTAGGTACAGTCTGGGGATGTGAACGATTTGACCCAGTTGTCTAAACATCACAACTTGCCTTTATGGTTGCCTGTTTTTCCTGCTTCCAACACATCATATTCAACAACTGACTGTTCACTTGCTGCCTCACATACCCTGACAGGTGATGCTGTAATGAGATAATCAGTGTTGCTCTCTTTACCTGTCAGTATGTTAATGTTAGTTATTCCTTGAGTGTAAGAGTAGTGAATAGGGCATAGAAGACATGTTTTTTATCCTATGTATTGTGTGCACGTAAAAGTGATTATTATTTTTTTTTTTTGTTGTTGTTGTTGCATTATTTTTATTTTTTAACAGATAGGTAAAACATCATTAAGTCTACTACTTAGGGCATACAAATGATCAGTGTGCTGGGAACTTTATTTCATACCCTATAGTGCACTGTAAACTTAAGGGGGACCCATTTTGGATTATTATGGTGCTTATAATAGAGAAATCATTATTTTATACCCAATCTTGTGCCCCATATTCCTAGTAGGGGACAATTTAAACTTCTGAGGGTACTCAGGATAGAGAAATTATTAACATTTACATTATCTAGTGCTCAATATGTGCAGCATCAAGCAACCTGGGAAATTTGGTTCATGTTTAATGTATGATCTAAGACCTCATGCAGTATGTAGTGTACACCGAACGCCCTCAGTATAGCTATTACAGAAAAAGTGATGACTTTAGGGTAGCTAGAGTGTTATACCCTACATAGTGCCCTATAAACACTGTAAGGATTTATTTTTTATTTCTAGGGTGTGTATAGTGGAGAAGTCATCACATCGTACTGGATGTAGTCCCCTCTTTGACTAGTAGAGAAGAATTGCATGTTATCATGGTGCTAGTGCTGGTCCTTGATGCCTATAGCCAGTAGCTATCTGGGAGTGCTTTAGGAATAGAGAGCCCTTTGTTGTGGCCAACAAACCTAACAAGTAGTAACTTGATATTTCCTGGGTATGTATAGTCTCACCCTATCTAGTGCTCTTCAGGACTTGACAGGATGATGGTCCATTAGGAATGCTCTCTTAGGGTGTAATTATTTTGGGTCCTTTGAAGTACTCTTAAGTAGTGAGGGTTAAGTGAAGCAGTGCATGAGGAAATGAAACACAGCCTTCTCTGCCACTGTATTGCTGTGCCTTAGCACCTCCCTTCACACACACACACACACACACAAAACAGGAGTGTCAGGTGTCTCATTGCCTGTTCTGTCTCTTCGACTGTCTTTCTGTGGAAGCAGGTGACTCAAAGAAGGTGTGGAGAGTTTCAATAGTTTTATAAATAAACAGAGAAATTCTGAGGAATGATCAAAATCTAAAACAAGCAAAAATACAGACGAGAAGCAGCTCAAATACCAGGTGGGCTTTTTTTTTTTTTTGTCTTAACACTAACTGTTGTGTGTGTGTGTGTGTGTGTGTGTGTGTGTGTGTGTGTGTGTGTGTGTGTGTGTGATGATCACAATAACCTGCCTGAAAAAGCTGAATGTAGGAAGAAAGTGTTTCATTTGTTGTTTCATTTCACAAACTGATGGTGTGAAGGACGGAGATTCTGTTCAGCACTTTATCCTCAGAAGACAAGCTTGTTTTTCCTCCTTTTTTTTTTTTTTTAAGAAACAAAGGCCTTTGTGTCCTTGTAGTCATTAGTCATGACTCTACAGGTATCTCTGCTGAAACCAAACACATTTCCTTCATTCCTTTTTTTTTCTTTTGGCTAAACGCTGGCTTTATCTTGACAATATCATCTTGATCTTCTTTTACTTTTGCATGGCTCTAGTTTCAGTTTCAATAACCACAGTGACTGCCTTTAAAATCTTTATTTGAAACACATTTTTTTTAGAAACAAACAAACCATTCATCAAGTAATAATAATAGTGAATGCAATGTAACTGAAGAGTGTTTCCCATGAAAAAATTATCTTGATATAAATCTTATCAGGAATTTCCTATTTATCTAGAGTGTGTACATCTACTGTAGGTACATCATATTAACATAATGTGTTTAGGAATGAAATAAGATACCTTAACAAGTACAAGATGAACTTAATAAGTGTTTCAGTGTTGAGTCAGTACGGTTAGTGTAAATCGTTTTCCTCCCAGTGCTGTAACGCAGCTCATGTTATAAAGCTATTAATTAAACAAGGTGTTTTACAGTCATTAAGGTAAACTTACTGTGACCTGCAGCTTGCAAATAATTTTTCACCACATGCCAAACCTTAAATGTAAAAACACTTGCAGTGTATTAACCTCATTTCAGATTCAGTGAATTATACCAATCAACATTAATCTACACCATGAGTATATAGAAAAAAGGCCCACTTTACATGTACACCAATCAGCCATAACATAACACCACAAAACATTACCACATTACCATTGATATATCAGTTATATACCAATAAACTGGTGACAAGATAATAGGAACCCAAGGCTCACCCATGCCTGCGGGGACCAAATGTCAGCCAGTCCGGTCTGATCCCACAGAAAAGCCAATGCAGCACACATCTCTGGCCATGATAGAAAGGCACCAGAACATCCACATTCCCAGAACCAGCGTGAGATGCACTGGACAAACAACTATGATTCCTAGAGGCCCAGCCCTTCAACCCACAGCACCCAAACACTCTGCCACCACAGCAAACCTCTAAAGACCCTGTGGAGTCACACCCTGAGGGGCCAGAGCTGCCCTAGTGGTAATACTGGGCATAATGTTTTGGGTTTTAGTATGTGTAGTAGTATTTTTAATACTTTTTATTACTAGTTCTATTAAATTAATAGTTTTTTTCTTGCAGTGCTCAAGGCCACTTTTCTACTATGAGAATTCAGTGTTAATTATTAACTCAGCTAAACAATTGGTAATCTGATTTTTTTTCCTTTGACCCCTTTACCTTACTTTTTCCTTTAGAGATAACTGATAAAATTTAATATTAAATAATTAAGTATTAAAAGAAATCAGCAAGACAGAAAGACAAAAATAGTTTCATTATATTTTAATACCTCTTGCATGTGTATTTTATATTTTGTCCAGATTTAAGCACAATAATTAACTGGAAGGCATGATATGCTAAATATTCTGGCCATTGAAGTGTGATGATGAGGTGACTCAGGTGTTTAACCACTGCTCATACGCATGCGTTTCTTAGTCGAATTTCAGAATTTCCATATTTAGAACGAGATTTTGCTCTTGTCGTTTGTGGGACGGTGCTGAACAAAGGTCGGGTGTAAAGTTTATTGGTTTATCTGTTTATTATTCACCGTGAGACATCCATGGATGCAAAAAAAAAAGTCAGACACAGCAGCAGAAAAGTTTTATAGTCCAGTAACTTTAACCTTTAAATTGAACACTCACTCACTCACTCACTCACTCACTCACTCACTCACTCACTTATCATCTATATCCCTTTATGCAGGGTCACAGAGGGCCTGGGACCTATCCCAGGAGACTTAGGGCATGAGGTAGGTACACCCTGGATGGGGTGCCAATCCATCGCAGGACACCTACATGCTCATTCACGCACTACGGGCAAATTAGGAATGCCGATTAGACTAATCTGCTTGTCTAATAATCACAAGTAGAACATGCAAACTCCACGCACACAGACCTGAGGCAGGAATTAAACCCTCGATCCTGTAGGTACCATGGTGACAGTGCTGTTGCTGTGAACATAAACCTGTGGCTGTAAAACCACAATCATTTTTTAAATTTTTTAAATTATTAATATGCTGGAAAAAGGGAATTGTAAATTATGGTTCTACAGATTCAGGCTGTGGTAAAATAAACGAGGTGTGGCATTAATACCAAAGTGGGTGTGGCCTCTGTGTCTGTTAGGTTCAGTAAAGGAAGCATGGCTTTAGTGTCTCTTAAGTTCAGTAAAGGAGGCATGGCTTTAGTGTCTCTCTGTTTTAGTAAAGAAGGTGTGGCATAAGATTTTGTCGTTAGTGGCTTTCCACGCTGCTTCACTAAAGATATGTGCGTATAATTCTGTCTTTGCCGGAAGTTGCTTCTGAGACATCTTTAAAAGCAGGACTGCACCAATCAGGTAGTGCTTTCCTCATGAATATTCTTATCAGGCAGATTGTCAGTTCAAGCCATTCAATAACTATAATTGTCATGGTGTGGCCTGGAAGCTGTGCAGAGGAGTACACAAAGTTGTGTCAAATGCGGCTGTCTGTCTCAGTGACGTGGGTGTGGCCTCTTTTCTTTCTGATTGAAATGTTAACAATGAATCACGTCATCACATTAAAGCAGCTTTGAATCATATTTTGAGAGAAGAAACTCAACTGAAGTAAAAAAAAAAAAAAAACTTGTTTGTGATGTTTTGTGTCACTTGTTTTTCAAGCAAATTTGCTTTCTTTCTCTCATTTGTTTGAATTTGTATGTCACACATGCCTTTATTGAAAACAGATCTAGTCTAGTCTTTTAGAAATCCTCCTACAAATGGTTTTAATGGATCTTATCTTCCTACAAAATTGTTCTGCCCAAAACCTTTAACGGAAACAAAGTTTAACTTAAAAAAAAAAAGCAAACCTTTTGGAGATATGCAGATATTTAGATCACATAAACGATTTTAGGCGACATCTTTGTACCTGGGTCTGATGCCGATGTGGACCCTGGTGCAGATTTCTACTTCTACTTTTAGAAAGGGATGTCATGGACTCTCAATTTTTTTTGCCGTTTTCTCTCTTTAAAGCAACTCCTTTTGTCTGTGGCTGCATTCCTGAATTTCCGGAACTCAGCTCAGTTACCACATATTTGAAGAAATTCCCAAACTGGTTGACTGAGTTTTAAAGGTATTAATGTAAAAAAATGGAAAGCATTTTGTCAGTGAAGTTTTTTTCTCAAAACCCATTTAGCATACCATTGCATTATTACCTTTTTGCTGTAAAATCAAGACTTCTGATCTGATAAGATTTCAGACATTCTGTGTGTTTTTAAAAGCTATAAATGTTATCTATATAACCTATAATAAAAGCAACATTTAAAGCATTTAAGTGCAGCCCTGTTATTCAACGTTCACAGTACAGACTCTGTTTGTGCTTTTCTTGGATGTCAAATATCAGAGAAAAAGTACCAAAGTCAGTGCAGCAGACTGGAAACTATTTTCATCTCAGGCAAAGCCAGGAAAGTGCTCACTTCCTTTTTAAACATAATGAATGAGCACTGCTGCTTCTTAGATTATTTTGTCATTTATATTTTTGTTTAAATTGAGAAATAAATGGAAACAATGTGATCAAAGTTAAACAGTGTTTATCATGTAGGGTCGAGCCAGATAAGGAGTCAATAACGTTTGAGCCGAAATAAGACCATCATTATTGTTTACTGTATAAAATTTATGTATGGCTTTGAATCGCGGTCCATCGTGTGTTTGAGTGTATTTACAGTGTGATTTCGGTGTAGATACATCAAACTGTCAGATGGTGGCGCTGTTATTGATGCTCTTGTAAGAAACATTATCTTATATTCAAGTTTAGGGTCAATCATAACTGAGACACATCTGTGCACGTACACCCACAAATCTCATCATATGGCAGATGGTGATTTAACAGACACTGTAACACACACTACCAGGTCAAAGTCCCATGTGCCAGGAAGCCAGAGGGTGTGTGCATAGTGAACTACACTTCACAATAACGTCACCTGTTAGGATTCCTCTGTTTATTGTTGCAGGAGTGTCTAATGCAAGCCAACAACCTGAGCAAACACATTACTCATCGCTAATGTACTGTACCAGCTTTTCTGTTGCTTGGCAACAAATCACGATATAATATTGAATCTTTAATAGCTTTGTGAACTGTGGACCTTTGTGTTCCTCCATTATTGTTAGTGAGTGCGCTGCCCAAAATCTCGCCTAAAATATTTAAAGCTGATGCAAAGTTTTACTCAGGTGATCCTTACGACTCCAGAATTTGTTCCTCAAACAATTCATGTTATACGGAGAAGAAGGTTGGGAATAGCATTCAGGGCATGGTTATATCATGAGGAGAAGCTCATAAAAGTTCAGGGTTTAAAGGTAGTGCTAAGTCTAATAAATGTATCCTTCATCATATGGATTCTTTTCTTTATAATCTATCATCATATCTTGATGTAGATATCTAAATGTTGATGATTTTGACAGTTCTGTCTCAGTTGTTTTTTACAAGAAAATAATATAAAGATTAAACAAATAATGGGATGGGGGATTAGGTCATAAGCTTTCCTGGATGTCCCACTGAAACTAGAGCAGTTCATACAAAGTCTAACGGCTATGTGTTTAGTCATACAGAGCCTGGCTCATGGTTTAGATGGAAAACTATAAAGATTATTGTTAGGATTATGGGTTGGGTTAGTGTTTATATTCCTTATGAACAAGTTCTCATCAGCCATGTTAGTGTTAGATAACATAAAAGGCACATGCGTAATCTTGGAATATGAGGAGACATGAGAAGAGAGTTAGAAAGAGGAAGAAAATTAAATCTAGGAAATTAGAAGGGGGACATCTAAGCTCATGGACTATCATCAACTTTTCAGTGTTCACCAACCTCTTTTATTGCTTAGGCTTACCACTGTAATAAAGTTTATTACTGAGAGAGAGAAAAAATAAGAAAAAAATAAGTGTTTTTTTCCTTGCTTGTTCTCAAACCCACACTCAAAAAATGGAAAGAGTTCTCCATTTGAGAACAATTCAAATTGTACTTGTTTGTTTGAATTTGCACAATTTTTTCATGAGTTCAGGTGGTTTGGCATTCCTACCACCTTTCAGAAAAGGCTTCCTTGACAAGAATTAGAAGTTTTTTGGAGTCTTTGTTGAGAAATTTGACAAACCGAAGGCACTGTTTGATAGCTGATGAAATAAAAATGAAATTTATTGAAAGATTAGATTTCCAATAAATTGCAATAAACACAGCCATTTCAATATACTGTATTCTCAATCAATAATAAAGAATGACACATCTTACTGTGACTAATAAAGGATAAATGTGATGTAAACCAGAGCTTTGAGAGTATCCTTGGAAGTTGGGAATAAATTTTATTTTATTTTTTATTTTTCCTAGGTAGGAAGCATTTTAGGGCATTGATTGCCATTTCCTTCTTTCAGACGGTGAATGTGACATGCAAAATATCCTTATTTACATTTTCACTGGGACTTTACGCTGTTTAAGTAAAAATATAACACATACAGTACCAGCCCTTTTTTTTCTTTTCTACATTGCAGGACAATACTGGAGTCTTCCAAACTATGAAACTATGAAAACACATATGGAATTATAAAATTGTTATTATAAGACATGAAGGGAAGCTGTTCTGGAACAGTTCTTGCAAGAACAGTATTGTCAAATGCATTTGCAAAATCTATTAAGCACCATGATGTAACTCGCTCTCATGGTGACCATCCCAGGGAAGCAAGACCAAAACTTACCTCTGCTTCAGTGGATAAGTTCATTACTAGCCTCAGAAATCACTAATTAACAACACCACAGATTAGAGCTGTTATGAAGGCTTTACAGAGCATAGGAAGCAGACACATCTCAATATTATTTGTTCAAAGGAGATTATTGCATATTATTGTAACAGTGTAAAAGCTTCCTTATAATATTTCTGCAATATTATGAATACATGTAACACAATTAGATTTTGATTGGACAAAAATGTTGTAACTAATCATTTGTACAATTATAAAATTTAACAGTAAACTAAACAGAAACTATGAACTAAAATTATCTAATATGTAGATGGCAATGCACATTAAAACTAAAACTAGTCTTTTTAAGCTAAGATGGCTTAGCAATATCAAATAATTATGTCTCTCAAGTCTCCCTTTATACAGGATCACTAAAATATCAAATTATTTAAAGTGCATCATCTTCAGTGTCAGAAACAAACATAGGTCAGTCAATCAACATTGTAAACCAAAACAACAAAGCAAATTCATATATGGTAAAGCAATCATAACCAAACACAGCTTAGTAACGTCCGGAAAACAAATGGAGCATTTACTTCACAAAGTATCTCCATTGCCTGGGTAATTGGGAGCAGGTGTGTTTAGAACTGTGATTTGGATCGTGATAGTTGGGAGTGGTAGTTTGTTTCCACCATGTTTGTATGCTGATATGCCCTTCTTAGGTGGCCTGACCTTCAGTAGGGAACTTGTGAGACAAATTTTTAAAACTAACAGTATTGATTTGTTATATAAAAAATCCAGGCTCGAAAGTAGGAACTTAATGAAACAAAAGGCGGTACATCTTTCACTACTCCGTCCCCATCTGTGGACGTCCCTGTTGCACAAGTTTCTGAAGCCATGTTCCATCATTCTTCAGAGATGCTATTTGCTGCAGGGGTTTCTGTTACTCTACATGACTCTCTAGAAACTCCCTAAAGGTGTTCTCTTAATTTCAAGTCAGACGGCATACCTGCTCAGGTCGTAGTTTTTACTTCGCTTCTCCTTTAGAAATTCTTGTGTGATTTGGGCAGTATGCTTTAATCATTATTGTGTTGGAATATTCATCTTCTGCCAAACTTCTCAAGGCTGGGAGTCATCTTTCTTGGCCAGTATTTTGGCCATATCATCACACTCTCACTTCTGTGCTTCATTCTCAGTAGAGCTGCATGATTAGATTAAAAAAATATATAATAAATCACCTTCATTGTACTGGTAAATCACATTATTGACACATAATGGGAATGTGATTTAAGCTGTGATATGTCTATATACTGTATCTAGGCTAACAACAAATTACTGAACAAATGATATAATTAGGAGGATGGTTGACACTATTTATCCATCAAGATAATAAATGTTATTGACAAACTCTAAGCAAGTCCTGACTATGCATCAATTACTTGTAATGAATTGCAGCCTTTTGTGTACAGGTCCATACTGTGATTACATTTAAAAAAATATTTTAATGCAATTAATTGTGCAGCACTACTTCTCAGCACTATGTATTAACTCTGGCAGACTTGGCATGCTTCAGACCAAACATCTTTAAATTACTATTTCTAATATTTCCAATATGTATCAGACATTTTTTCACATTCTTAAGTTTAATCTTGCAGGTTTTTTATTTTATTTTATTAGAACACCATCTATAGGATATACAATTATGCACCATTCTTCTCAATGTATGATCTGTCACAGGAAGTAAAATTTTCATGCTAGTCCCCTGTGCCAGAAGTACTTACTTCTTTAAGAGCTAGTTTGTGCAAATAGCACAGTTTCCAGTTGCACTTATTAGTGGTACTCTGGCTCCTGATTATAGTTGCAGCTGTGATTCCATTGACTTTTACTTTGTCAGTAATTCCTCTGCCAATTCTCTTCCATCTGGAACCATAAATACGAAGCATGGAAATAGAGAGTGATATACAACTAATAGGTCCAAAACAGAAAAAGTAATTTTATACAGTCCATTTTGCATGTTCATGCATTTAGGCTAATTAGGCTAACTGGGCATCTTGCATGTACTCAATTAAGTTTTAATGATCACAAGTTGTCTAACTTGTATGTCAGTGCTCACAGGTTTATTCACTTTTGCTGCAATAAGTACTTTGGGGCATGCAAAAGTACTGTGCAAAAGTCTTGACCCACCCCCTAATTTTTTTAAATATTTTGCTCCCAAACATTCTTATATGTTTAACGTAGTCTTGAGGTGTAGTTCTACTGAAGGACTTCTTGATCTCTCAATTTTAGCATTTTATTTTTTACTTATTTTGAAAATGCATGAAAAGCATGAAAAAGCATATAACTTAAGAAATGAACCAGTGAGAAACAGGTGCAAATGATGACAGATGATCAGGCTGGTGATTAGTATACTGGTGATGCTGAACGTTGAATTATAAATGCTGGTTGGAATGAACATAATATGTAGAAATGATGTAGGGACGTAGGGGAAATTTTCTGTATTTTTTGAGTACTGTATTTTTAATTTAGTCTTTCTAAATATTTAATTTTTGATTGTTAAATGGAAATGCTGGCCTTGTCAACTTGAAAACAATATAATTATTTAAAAATTATACAGCTTCGAACTATTTGATATTTAAGAGATTACACAGGAGTGTACTTACTTCTGTTTTACACTGTAGATCGTCTCGGGTTACTTTGCTGTAACCCTGTTCCCTGAAAAAGCAGGAACGAGATGCTACGTGAAAACGCTATGGGAACATCTCTTTGTTCAGCCGGTTGTGAAGCATGTGTGTATCAAACATGCCAAATTTTGGCTTATATAACCTCGGTCAGGTGACGTCATCTGATGAGGTGCACCCGCAGGTTACAAATAGGAGTGAACCGGAAACATCCTCAGGTAAATTTTTGTCTGAAAGGATGTCCAGCCACGCCAGCAGTGCAGCATTGGAGCGCAGCATCTCATTCCCGCTTTTTCAGGGAACAGGGTTACAGCAAAGTAACCCAAGATGTTCCTTTTCAAAAGCTATACTCGATGCTGCATGAAAACGCTATGGGAACGAGAATACTAACGCAGCCGCACTGCAAGTGCCTGGACCCCCAGGTTGTGTAGCGCGTGCGCACAATAGCCAAAGAGGTCTCTTTGGGATGCTGACTCGAGGACCTGTGAGCCCGGAGTAGCATGTACTGTACATCTAAACTATAAAATCTGACAGATGTGTGTAGAGAGGACCACCCTGCCGCATCACACACTTGCTGCAAGGGGACACCTCTTGCCAGAGCAATTGATGAGGCAATCCCCCTGGACGAATGAGCCCTTACTCCTAGAGGCGAAGTGTGACCACACGCCTCGTAGGCTAGGGCAATATCTCAATCTGGTAGCATTTGTCTAGTGGCAGCTGCCCCCTGGTTGCGGCCCCCATAGCAAATGAAAAGCTGCTCTGACTTACGCCACTGGCTAGTGTGGTGGACGTAAATCTGAAGAGCACGTACTGGACACAGTAAGTGAAGTCTTTCCTGCTCCGGAGCTGTAAAAGGCAGAGGACAGAAGATAATTCAGGTGAGGATGCAGAATAGCTTTGACTAGCCCAGGGGCAAAGTCTAGACAGGATGGGAAGACTGACAAAGCCTGCAGATCTCCAATTCTCTTCAAAGAAGTAATGGCCATAAGAAAAATCATCTTAAGAGTCAGAAGCCTGACAGGCGCTGACTCTAGTGATTCGAAAGGGGTGTCAATCAGACCTTCGAGCACAATAGCTAAGTCCCACGAAGGGATCGTCGCTCTAGTGGGCGGCCTCAACCGTTTAGCTCCACTAATAAAACAGGCAACTAAAGGGTGCTTTCCCACAGAAACCCCATCGGTCAGAACATGACAAGCCGAAATAGCGGCTACGTACATTCTGAGAGTACTAGGGCACCAACTTTTAAATACACTTTTTTGAGGGCATAAGTTATTCTAGTGGAGAGAGCCCTAGCACTTAGAATAGTTTCAATTACGCTGGCTGGAAGACCAGCATCTCTTAGTTGGTCCCCTTCAGGGGCCAGACGTGAAGGTTCCAGAACTCGGGCCGGGGATGAAATATTGTTCCCTGCGCCCGAGACAGAAGATTCCTCACTGGAATTTCCATTCCCCATGTGTCACAGCTTTTTTTGCCTCTGGGGATTGGCCCTTGGATAAAATCCCCTGGCACTTAGCCACAACTGAAACAATGTCATGTACAGAAGGCCCAAAGGTATCACCGTGGACACACCTGCCATGAGAGCTAAAACAGTCTGAAAGTAATGAACAATTACTTTCTGGCCTAGACTGATTTCCTTTAGGGTATTGAGAATGGATTCGACACACGCAGGAGGCAGCTGTGGCTGCATCCGATCGAATTCCATATGACACCCAAATACGTTGTCCTCTGAGCAGGAAAGAGAATGCCTCTCCTGGCGTTGAGTCTCAATCCTAAAGAATGGAGGTAAGCTTGGACGACATCTCAATGTCATAGCGCTAGCTGCTAAGACTGAGCCAGGATGAGCCAGGCGTCTATATAAATAAGAATACGGATGACCTGGAATCATAGAGCTAGAGCTGCATCCATGCATTTTATATATGTGCGAAGTGACAGGGCTAGGCCAATTGAAAGCACCCAGATGTTCAGCCTCCTGAAACATTGCAGGAAGGAACTGAGCACTAACATTTCGCTGGAGTCCTCTGCTCCTCGAAACACCAGTGGTGGTGGAGATTGGACAACGGCCTCCAATGAGGAGTCTTTTTTTACACGCCCCTCCCCGGGGGGAGACACCCCGTGGTCCTGGGCACGTCAGCCTCAGGACTTCTTTTTGGCAGAGATGATGCTCCTCAGGTCTGGTCTTTCTGAGGCGGATTGCGAAGCGCGGCGAGACCCTCCCCAGTCTCTACGAGGGTTACCTGGCTCGCCACACTCTCCTTCTCCTCACGCCTCGTGGGGACCAGACCTGGTCGGGACTCCTGAGCACGGCAGGGAAGAAACCTCACAATGCCTGCTTGTAGAGCTTCGCCTCCCGAAACCTAGTAGCGGAGGTGTTTACAGCATCGCCAAAGAGGCCGGAAGGTGAGTTGGGGGCATCAAGGAGGAAAACGCGATTCCTGTCCTTGATGCCCGTGAGGTTAAGCCATAGATGTCTCTCCATGGCGACCATGGCAGCCATAGAACGGCCGATAGCACGGGCCGCCTCCTCAGCGTAGGTCTGCAAATGCCGCGTTGTTGATAGACCCGCCAGTGCTCAGATCTTTCAGCAGGTCAGCCTGATATGCCTGCCAAACCGCCATGGCATGCACGGCAGCACCAGCCTGACCCGCTGCCTGAAAAGCTTTCCCCACCAACAAAGATGTTAGTTTACACGGCTTGGTGGGGAGTGTGGGCTTTTTCAGGGACAATGAGCTCCCAGGAGAGAGATAGCCCGCAAGTGTCTCTTCAATCTGGGGCATCATCATATAACCCCGCGTTTTTGCATCAACAACATTCAAATGAATCGATGTTAATAGCAAAAATAGGGGATGAATAGGTCTTTTTCCATGAAAGAGTTAACTTGTCATGGAGGTCGCCAAAGAAGGGGAGGGACCATCGTTGAGGCCCCTCCCCCGGCCACCCAAAAGAAACCTGTCTTCTAACTTTGAGCACTTGGGAGATTTTTTTTTTTGCTCCTGCGGCAAGAGAGTAAGTGTCTTCTGCCCATTCACAAGAAGCCCCAGGGCGCGCTTGAGAAGTGGACACTAAAACGTCCTGATCCGGGGAGAGCGCGAGAGAAAGGGCGAATTCTGTCTCTGTCTTCCATGTCTGGCAGATCGGCACGTGAATCCCACGAATGCGCCGCCGCTCGCGGTTTCTCTTTAAAGAAGGCGAGCCACGTACGAAACACCTCAACAGGGAGGAGATCACAGTGCTCACACTCTCCCTGGAGCCCAAGGAGAGCATGTTCTTCCCCCAGACACTCAACACAAAAATCATGGAGATCACCCTCTGAAAAAGGTCTATCACACAGAGGCACGCATCTCTTAGTAAACTCTGCCATATCGGTGAGTTAACACTTTCCTTTTTCTTTTGTTTGTATATTCGCTTGCACACACACATGCAAACACAATGTGGTCCTTGAAGACAAAAGAACCAGAGAATGTTTCTGGTTCACTCCTATTTGTAACCTGCGCGTGCACCTCATCAGATGACGTCACCTGACCGAGGTTTTATAAGCCAAAATTTGGCGTGTTTGATGCACACATGCGTCACAACCGGCTAAACAAAGAGATGTTCCCATAGCGTTTTCATGCAGCCTAGACATGATATATGTAGTGTTAATGGAGACTGATGGAGTTTTAATGTTGATTGTTGTGAGTATATTTTTATAAACTTCAGATGAATTTTATAACTTAAAATATCATCAGAAACAGGCCTTTGCACCAACAGGGTTTTGCTCATATTTATTTTATCAGCGGTGTCGTCTTGGGAACACATGTTTTAGGTGTAATTTTTTTGTTTTGTCTCCAAAGTAATGAACAGCTCCTTAAACAGAACCTCATTAACTGTTTGATTATATAGACATTGTTTCAGAAGAGATGATTGTGAAATCTGATTGGCGTATAATTAACTGCAGTGCTCTGTGATTTACAGTATACACACTTCACGACACCCTTTAATTAAATCTGAGTTAAAAGTTTAAAAATAGTTCGGAAAAAATACACAAAAACTGTTTTCGTACCTTGAACACCCAGTCTAGATCTTTAGTTATATTAGTAATTCATGGAAACCTACATAGAACAGATGTTTACGTTAATGTATGGATAAAATAATATATTAAAGTTTGTGATCATGAAGTTCAGGGGTGCAAGTATGTACTTCCTCAAAACAGCAAACTGCATGATTAGGTCTGCACGATTAGTTAGTAGTGCTTTTCGAAGCGAAGCACTACTATTATTATCTCAGAGGCTTATTATTCCCTTTTTTTTCTTCTTCATGTACCACCATTTGTCGTAGACCCATGAATGAGGTGTCAAATCGTGCAACTTATTTGGGAATGGGGTGCTATGACTTTTCTAAGGGGTAGGCGGTTAATTGCCCCCAAAAAGTCCCATAGACTTAACATTGAGATCAACTTTGATGGATTGTAGCGCAGAAAGGTCAATTTCAGAAAGGACAAATTTACCACATTTGAAGAGGTTTGCAACCTGTGTCATAACAAACCCCGCACAAGAGTATAAGTTTTACCACTGGGGCACAAGAGGTCCCCAAATTTGCCCCATTGACACATAATGGGGAAAAAATCGCATTGAAGCACTATTTGTACTATTTGTCCCACAGGGGGCAATTGTATGACCGTAAAAATCCCATAGTTTTAATATTGAGAAAAATTTAGACAGATTCTAGCACTGAGCAAGAATTTCGTAGAAATATAAACTTGACCACATTTGAAGAGGCTTGCAAGCTGTGTCAGAACATACCCCATAACATATTAACATGTTGCTAGCAGCATCATTAGAATGTCGCTAACATGATGCTAGCGTGCTTAGCATGTTGCTAGCATGAAGTTAGCTGATTAACAGCATTATGCTAACATCATTAGCCTGTTGCTAGCAAAATCATTAGAACATCACTAACATGATGCTATAGTGCTTATCATGTTGCTCGCATGACTCCAAAATTTTGCCACGGCAAGCACCACTCACATTTTCTTCAGAAAATGTACCTCTCTAGTTTTATTTACTATTCAGTATGTGAGCGGCCATACTGACTTGATGTCATATTCTTGAATATGGTCACACTTAAACCTTGCTGAGTAGGAATTCATAGTTGTTAAGACACCAAATTGTTTGTCCTAGATTGGAATTTTGTGTTTTTTTAATGTTGCTAAATAACAACATTTCGATTCTGTTGCTGTTTGTTGCTGTGTAAATTTTGTGAAAGCAAACTTTGCAAAAGAATAATGGTTAAGAAACAAGTAAGAGCAATTAAACTAAAAGTTAAATAAATATTTAACTTTAACACTGAAAATACAACACAATCAACAAGACATACAACCAGCTTCCCTAAGAACTGAAATTCAAAGACAATGATCTCAATAAGTCTCTTGAGCTGTGTGAGAGATTATATTCCTGGTGTGAATGTATCTGAACATCTTGTGGGTGTTTTTTCAGCTTCTCTCATTAGGCATGTGACTTTACGGTGTATCTTTACCGACTGTAGTCCATCTGTTGCTCTTCACAGTGTCTCAGCTTCCCTCCATCCCATATGATACCAACACCCTACATTTACTCTACATTTTCAAAATTAAAAATATAAATATATAAATATATTGACCTTAATGTTTAATAATAAACAATTTTGCAAACTTGATAATTTTAAAGTGAAGTTTTTCATAAAATTAAAAAAATGGTCAAAACCTTCTAACCAATCAGAATCCAGAATTCTACAGCAATGAAGTATAAAACACAACACTGAACCCTGCTTTGAATCAATACTATAGTGTAAGAATAAGCCCTTTGTTCTCATCTCTGAGCAGGAAGCGCAGCATTTTGTGTAAGCTGACCCACTGATCGACGTTTCCACCGGCCACTCTCATTTGAGTCTTAACACAGCAGCGTATTTGCATGGCCTCATGCCTGACTAGCTCAGCGTTTTCCAACTCCATCCTCCTCAGAGTTCACCTTCCACTAATTTACTCTCAATGTCAGAAATCAGCTCATTAGAGGTTTGTGTCACACAGAATGATTTTTGTTTATGTGATATGCACATGTTGTTTTTAATCTCTGATGCTAAAAACGAAGCAAAGGCTACATAATGTATGTAAAATCGTTATGATGTCTCAGTGGTCTTAAATGTGCAGGAAATGGCCTACTGTTGACTAATGTTAGCTAGCTTGCTAGAGACCTTACATATATATTTTTGTTAAGGTTATCAAGGTGGCTAGGCACCTACACTTCTGCTTTACACAACATAATCATTAGGCTAATATTAGCTAGCTTTCTAGAGCCATTGACTACTACAGTAATTTACACAAGATAATATTTAGCCTAAAGCTGTTTGGTTTGCTAGCAACTTTGGATTTAAGTAGAAAAATTTTGCTAACAATTTTACTAACTGACTACCCAACTGAAAAAAAAAGTACAGTATGCTAAGTATATTAAATCCTAGAATGCCAAAGCATACTTACTGTAAGTGTACTTGCAGCTAGACTAATGACTAGTATACGTGAAGTTTGCTATTTTGGAACAACTAATTTTGTACTAAGTGCATTTAACTTGTAATTAAATTGTGCAAAAGCACAATGTTAAGTGTATTAAGTATACTTTTGTGTGCAACTGTAGTTATACTTAGTAAAGTATATGGCTGTGTGTGTACTAATGTATATACCTGACAGTAATTAATAAAATGAAAGTATATATTTAATGTGTTATAAGTACATTTCAGCATTTCTTACGGTGTTACAAATTATTCACTTATTTACTGATTATTCACTGGTATTGTCCCATCCAGTCTCTGGTTGGGTTGAATAGTTGCAGAGTTACAGTATAATGCTGCTGCAGTTCATGCAAGTGTAGCTTTATTTCCAAAAAAAAAAAAATGGTAAACATGATATTAGTATATTCTTTTTATATATTAACTGATTGTACAACTTTCTGTTAGTATATTTGCAATGTACTATAGAATATTTAAATATATTTGTAATACACTAAAGTGAATTTTTTTTCACTAGGGTGGCAATCAAGACTACTGGTTCATGCATTTTAATCATGCTAGTCAGGTGGCTAGTGAATAATCTCACATCAAGTTGGTTAGCATGAATGTTTAACATCATGCTTAGATAACTTTTATTTTTTCTTTCCCAAATAGAAAGAAAACAGTATTAGCTAATTTTAGCTAACTTGCTAGTTATCCTAGGTTCTGGTTCACCCAAGATAATAAACAGCCTGCATAATAGCTAAACATTAGCTTCTTTTTAAAATATTGAGTCAAGTCAAGTACTTGACTGTGAAAAATTACATTTTATTATTTATTAGCAAAATAAATTTGCATCATATTCTGGCATCACTTTTGTTATCATGTTCATGTTATATATTATACTGTAGCAGTGTAACTTTATATGTTTATATCATGCAGTCCCTACATGTCTCTATGCACAGAATCACTAAAATTACTCTTCTAAGCAAAAGGCTAAATAAATAAATAAATAAATAA
>JAAGKR010000289.1:197674-217674 GCA_011419295.1 Clarias macrocephalus
ACCTTCTAACCAATCAGAATCCAGAATTCTACAGCAATGAAGTATAAAACACAACACTGAACCCTGCTTTGAATCAATACTATAGTGTAAGAATAAGCCCTTTGTTCTCATCTCTGAGCAGGAAGCGCAGCATTTTGTGTAAGCTGACCCACTGATCGACGTTTCCACCGGCCACTCTCATTTGAGTCTTAACACAGCAGCGTATTTGCATGGCCTCATGCCTGACTAGCTCAGCGTTTTCCAACTCCATCCTCCTCAGAGTTCACCTTCCACTAATTTACTCTCAATGTCAGAAATCAGCTCATTAGAGGTTTGTGTCACACAGAATGATTTTTGTTTATGTGATATGCACATGTTGTTTTTAATCTCTGATGCTAAAAACGAAGCAAAGGCTACATAATGTCTGTAAAATCGTTATGATGTCTCAGTGGTCTTAAATGTGCAGGATTCTCATAATTACCTAATTTTTTCTAGTAAAATGGCCTACTGTTGACTAATGTTAGCTAGCTTGCTAGAGACCTTACATATATATTTTTGTTAAGGTTATCAAGATGGCTAGGCACCTACACTTCTGCTTTACACAACATAATCATTAGGCTAATATTAGCTAGCTTTCTAGAGCCATTGACTACTACAGTAATTTACACAAGATAATATTTAGCCTAAAGCTGTTTGGTTTGCTAGCAACTTTGGATTTAAGTAGAAAAATTTTGCTAACAATTTTACTAACTGACTACCCAACTGAAAAAAAAGTACAGTATGCTAAGTATATTAAATCCTAGAATGCCAAAGCATACTTACTGTAAGTGTACTTGCAGCTAGACTAATGACTAGTATACGTGAAGTTTGCTATTTTGGAACAACTAATTTTGTACTAAGTGCATTTAACTTGTAATTAAATTGTGCAAAAGCACAATGTTAAGTGTATTAAGTATACTTTTGTGTGCAACTGTAGTTATACTTAGTAAAGTATATGGCTGTGTGTGTACTAATGTATATACCTGACAGTAATTAATAAAATAAAAGTATATATTTAATGTGTTATAAGTACATTACAGCATTTCTTACGGTGTTACAAATACACAAGTAATATACCATTAATATATTCTTAATTCTAAATTACAAATGCTGAATGCATTTTCTACACTATGTTTTTCAGTTATTATGAGGTTGATTTTATTCATGAATTCATCAGATTTAATTTACACAAGGTTCCAAAAAAATCAGTACTATAGTTTATTTGTGTTCAACAAAACATCAGGTTGTCTCACAAACAAAAATTTTAACTAGTATTAGAATATACAGGTACAGTATTAGTTCAAACATCATGTGTTGATTCTCGCTGTTAAACAGAGACAAGCCAAGAGCTACAGAGCATTATACCAAAAGCAACGTACACAAGATTTGGCAATAACACATTAGACAATACATTCTAGATTTTAAATTATGTACTTAATTACAAATGGACCTGAGGACTGGGGAGCCCATCAGAAAACTACAGACTACAGACGAATCTGCCAGCCGCCGGTTTCTGATTATTCACTGGTATTGTCCCATCCAGTCTCTGGTTGGGTGGAATAGTTGCAGAGTTACAGTATAATGCTGCTGCAGTTCATGCAAGTGTAGCTTTATTTCCAAAAAAAAAATAAAAATAAAAATTGGTAAACATGATATTAGTATATTCTTTTTATATATTAACTGATTGTACAACTTTCTGTTAGTATATTTGCAATGTACTATAGAATATTTAAATATATTTGTAATACACTAAAGTGAATTTTTTTTCACTAGGGTGGCAATCAAGACTACTGGTTCATGCATTTTAATCATGCTAGTCAGGTGGCTAGTGAATAATCTCACATCAAGTTGGTTAGCATGAATGTTTAACATCATGCTTAGATAACTTTTATTTTTTCTTTCCCAAATAGAAAGAAAACAGTATTAGCTAATTTTAGCTAACTTGCTAGTTATCCTAGGTTCTGGTTCACCCAAGATAATAAACAGCCTGATTAATAGCTAAACATTAGCTTCTTTTTAAAATATTGAGTCAAGTCAAGTACTTGACTGTGAAAAATTACATTTTATTATTTATTAGCAAAATAAATTTGCATCATATTCTGGCATCACTTTTGTTATCATGTTCATGTTATATATTATACTGTAGCAGTGTAACTTTATATGTTTATATCATGCAGTCCCTACATGTCTCTATGCACAGAATCACTAAAATTACTCTTCTAAGCAAAAGGCTAAATAAATAAATAAATAAATAAGAAGGTAAGCATGACTCATTCCTGAATTATTGACAAAAATGATCATTTTTGTGCCTGTGCTGTCTGTCAGGGCGAAGCAATGGAGTCTGCGCCGTTCAGCCGGAAGCAGTGGTCGTCCCAGTCATTACGTATCACCGCCAGGGAGCTGTCTCTGGTCAGCGGCCGAGGGAAACACAACGCCATTGCTGAACGCTTCTCCAAGTGGGTGAAACAAAGAGATGTTTAAATTTCATTATTAACCATTCCCATTTACAGCGTTAGGCAGATTTATTCTTTCTCCAGAGTTACTTACATTAACTCATTATACAGCTTGATGGTGCTGTATAAATCTACGACCTTCTGATCAGTAGTCCAATATCTTAACCCATAAGCTATTTCTGCAAAATGCACTTTCTAATCATTTAAACAGTGTTTATTACTGTTCACTGCCATCATATTCTCATCATAATTATAATTTATAACATAAATTAATTCTATTTTTTTTTTTAATTAAAATGCTACTTACTGACGCTGGTGAAGAACCTGTGAAAGTGTCACAGGCTTAACACCTTACTGTTTATATTTATATTGAGTTAGTCCAGTCCGCACTTACAAGCTTGGCAAAGGTTTTACGCCAGATGCCCTTCTGGACGCAACCCTCCAAATTTATCCAGGCTTGGGACTGGCACTGCATCCAGTGGCTGGGGTTTGGGCACTTGGTTGGGAATCGGACCTGGGCCTTTCGCATGGCAGGCAAAACACCTACCACTGAGCCATCAGCGCCCACATTTTAAGTAAACATGTATAAAAATAAATAACAAATTAATTCCTGATGAATATTGGTAAATAGGTCAAGGATTTCAAGGAGAAAAATGAATGAAAAAAGGTGAAATCACAGAAATTCACAGATAAGTCAGAGAGAGACAGATGACCTTAGGGTTAAAATAAACTGTTTAATTCAAATGAATTCAGCTTCATTAAACATTCATTACATTAATTAAAACTTAAAACCGGTTAACATAGGGTGGAGCTCTTATTATGTGGGTGGGATGCTTATTGTGTGGGTGGAGCTCTTACTGTTTTACCAAATGGATGGCTTCTTAACTCTATTTAAACATTTCAGTTGGAGGTACAAAAAAACTTTGATATAAATAATATTGAATTTTAATTACAAACTGATGTGTGTGTATGGATTGGGTGGGTTCAGTGCTAAGGTGTGTTATGTGTCCTGAGGATGTTCAGAGCAACCAGTTCATCCTGTTATGGGTTTGTTTTAGAGATACTATTGTAAGCATTTCTTGTACGTTTTTATTCAGCACACGCTTTTTGTTTCTCATTGTTTTTTTGAGAAACAGATCTCAAACAGATGATGTTCATACTTCACAATAATTTTTTCCCTAATAAAAGTTAAACTTATTAAAAGCTTTTAAGTGTAAATTATGAAACTCATGTAAATAGTTTATTTGTTGTTTATTTCCCCAAGTAATAAAAAAAAAATCCACCCAAATTAGCATATATTAAAATTACAGCAATTGTTGCAGTAAATATTGATGCTCACAGGTTGTAAATATTTTTAGTCATGTATAGGACAAATATTTTTGTAAAACAATGGTGGTTTAATATTTAGTAAAAAAATGTAAATTACTTAAAATTTTGTATTTATTAAATAAAACTCTCACCCATTCACCCCCTGTCTATACCACTTAATCCTGTATACATGATACTGTCCTAGGGGACTCAGGGCACGAGGTGGAGTACTCTCTGGACAGGGTGCCAATCCATGAAGGGCAAATACACATACACAAACTCACACACTCATTCACACACTACGAGCAATTTGGGAAAGCCAATTAGCCTTATCTGCATGTCTTTGGACTGTGGGAGGAAAATGAAGGAAATCCACCAAGCACAGGGAGAACATGCAACTTCCATGCACACGAGACGGGAATCAAACCCAGACCCTGGAGGTGCAAGGTGACAGTGCTAATCACTAATCCACCATACCCGCCTTCAAATAAAACTTTTTTTATTTATTTGCTTTAAAATACAGTAAATGTTAGTTGTATTTATTACATTTATTAATTCACATATAGGCCTACAGTGAGGTCAATAAGTTTTTAATCAACCTGTGATTATGCAAGTTCTCTTACTTAGAAATCATGGAGGGGTATACAATTTTCAGCATAGGCTGCATTTCCACTGTTAGAGACAGAATCTAAAGACAAAAAATTCGGAAATCACATTGTATGATTTTTTAACAATTTTTTTGTGAATTACTGTGTCAAATAAGTATTTGATCAATTGAGTAAAAAAAAAATTAATATTTGGTACAGAAGCCTTTGTTAACAATTACAGAGGTCAAAAGGTTCCTGTAGTTTTTCACCAGGTTTGCACACACTGCAGGAGGGATTTTGGCCCACTCCTCTATACAGATCTTCTCTAGATCTGTCAGGTTTCGGGGCTGTCGCTGAGCAACACAGAGTTTCAGCTCCCTCCAAAGATTTTCTATTGGATTTACAGTAGGTCTGGAGACTGGCTAGCCACTCCAGAACCTTGATATGCTTCTTACAGAGCCACTCCTTGGTTTTCCTGGCTGTGTGCTTTGGCACTGTATGTTTAGGCAACAAATGTATATTAAAAAAAAAACATTAAAGACATATAATATTAGTTAGTTTTTGAATTCATGAATCATATAAGAAGCTGTTTTTAATCTATGTTTGACTTTTTTGGGATGGGAAGGGAGCAGAACGATTTCAGAACTTATTGATCAGGAAAATAAGATGTAGAGTTTTAGAAACCATTACAGAGTAAACTATGTCTTTTTAGACATAGTTCCTCCCAGGTTCCTCCCACAGTCCAAAGACATGCAGATTAGACTAACTGGTGTTCCCAAATTGCTTGTTGTGTGTGAATGAGCGTGTGAGTGTGTGCCTTGCAATGGACAACCCTCTCAAGGTTGTACCCCGCCTCGTGCCCTAAGTCTCCTCTGCGTGAGTGAAGTTAAAAGAGGCAGCTTTGTCCTCAGGTTGTGACGTCTTCATTGATTTGTGATTTTTAGCATTTCTGCCTCCCCCTTTTGGACAGAATAAGGAACTGCAGCAAATTCGGAACGTGCATTACTTTACATGTCCGCAAGGGGGCGGAAAGATTTCATAAAGAGGATGGACTCTGGGCTCTTTTGTAATGAAAAGAAAACTATTCATCTTAGATTGTTTTTAAAAATTGATAAGCTGCTGGTAAGCAGCCAGTGTTATTCAGATATTTTATTAACCTTTAAGCAAAATAGAACTTGTATTCTTCTGTTTCATGCAAATCACTGTTTTTACTTGGACTAATTTTGGAAAGATTTCACACAGTCAAAAGAAAATTATTTTGTATAAAAAAGGGTTGTATGAAATGTGAATATGTATGAATCAAAATGATTCGATAGTAATAATAACCTGTTAAACAATAATAAACCGTTAAACTGTTTTCAGGATTGATGTCACTTTTTCCGTGTGCAAAATGTTTGGAAATAATTTGTATGCGCAAAATTAAAATATGTCAAAATATATTTATTTTCTGTCAGAAAGTTTGTGTTATTAAAACTTTCCAGTTACTATACTTTTCTTGCTCCATTATGTCTGCTAATGTCAGTAAGCAGAAAATCTGATTAAATATTAATATAAAGTACCATTATAAATCCTTCTGCTTAATATAAATCCTTCTGTAACATGACAGTGTTTAATAAAACATACAGAACGATCAGATGCAGGTGACAAACTTCATTCCACATCTTTTAACATAATGACTTTATAAAACATGCATATGAACTGGATAATAATAATAATAATAATAATAATAATAATAATAATAATAATAATACCTTATCCCATGCATGTGGAGTCTGTGCATGTTTATGTATGCATATACAGTGGATATAGAAAAGGATTCTTTAAAATAATCACATTTTGTTTTGCAGCCTGAAATGAAGACAGATATAGTTTTTGTTTCTGGGACTGAAATGCCCCAGCTTTTCATGCTAATCTAAATGACCACAACTGATCACAGTTCAAATTCAAATGGCTTTGTGTGCAATTGAGAAGGAGATTACCTTCACCCGAAAAGCCATTATTATTTGTGATCCATTTCCAAATCAGTAATTCTTTTATTTATTTATTTATTTATTTATTTATTTATTTATTTATTTATTTCTGTCAAGTTGCACTGAGTAAATACAGTTGAATTAAAAAAAAAAAGGTCTCCCTTCATTTCAGGCTGCAAAGAAAAAATGTGATTATTTTAAAGGTGGGTGATTCTTTTTTGCATGCTCTCTATGTGATTATGTAAAATTTATAGAATAGAGTATTAACAAAAATTAAAAGTTTATCTCTGGATTCATGTTTTACAAAGGAAACTGGTATGTAAATGTAATTAACAGATTCTAATAGAGAATCTATTAACAGAGCAGAGATCAGTACAGCGAGAGTGCTGAGGATCCTGCATCATATAAATGTTATGTATCACTTATGCTGTTCTTGTGAAGTTGTTACACACCAAATAAAATGTTCCCTAAATTGTTTCCTTGTTTACCCAACTTATTAAAATGCAAAAAAAAAAACATTTCTTGTTTATTAGTCTTTTTTAATAATATGTAAAGAATATATAAATGTGGTTGATTTTAAAATATTTGTTTGTTTGTTCTTTCAGATATCAAAAGGCTGCAGAGGAAGCAAATGCAGACAAAAAAAAAACAGTAAGCGAGTGTTAATTCTCACTCACTCATTCTCTATAGTGCTTATACTGTACAGGGTCAGCCTATCCCAGGGCACTCAGGGCACAAGACAGGGTACACTGTGGATGAAGTGGCAGTCCATCACAGGGCACACAAGCACACACTCACACATTCCTTCAAACACTACAGGCAATTTTGCAAACACCAATAAGCCTACTCTCTCTGCCTTTGGACTGCGTGAGAAAACCAGAGTACCAGATGAACTATTTAATGAAATTTTTGCATGTAATGTAGATGTAGTAATTTTACACTAAGTGTGACACCACTTACAAGAAATAATGTACAGAATAAAATGATTACCCAGTTTATTAACAACACCGGATCCTGTAACTCTAATAGCTGTATATTTACGCTTAACCAATGTTAAGTATAATAAACAACGTATCCATAGGTTTATACTGAGTTATTTAAGGACATTGTTCTGGATGTGAACAAACTGTACTTCAGTTATTTGTGTGTGTGTGAGCTCAGTTCTCTTCCTCTTTAGCAGCTCCACGCCTTGTTCCACTCCCTGATGAACCTTCTGTATTTTGTTGCAAATGTCCCACTTCCTGTTGCGTGAATGTTAATAAAGATCATAGAAAATTGTTGAATATGTGAAAAGTAAGGTTTTCACCAAACATAACTGTTACTGTTTTTTCTGGTACTAAATTTCTTTCACAAATATGACAATGCACATTCCACCGAGATACGAATATGACAATGCACCATACACCGAGATACAAACATGACAATGCATATTACACCGAGATGCTAACACAACACCACACGTTATTCCGAGATGCTAATATAACACCACATGTTACAAAATGCGAATATGATACAGCACAATACTTCAGGACGCTAATACTAACCTGCACGTTACACTGGGACACTAATGCGACATCTCACATACCCCAAAAATGGCAAGACGACAGCTCACGTTACACCTGGACAATAATACAACAGTGCATGTTACTCCAAAACGCTTACACAACACAGCACATTACTCCAAGATGCTAACATGAGACCGTATGTTACTTCGATACGCTAATACAAAACTGCGCGTTACTCGGAGGGGCTAATAAGAAACCACATGTTACACAGATATGCTAATACGACATTGCACGTTACCTCAAGACACTAATATGACACCACACGTTACTCCGAGACACTAATATGACACCGCATGTTACACCGATACGCTAATATGGCACCACACATTACTCCAAGATGCTCATACAAAACCACGCGTTACTACTAGACACAACATCACAAAGTACACTAATGCCCTTTTTATTGGGCCTGACATTATTACTTTTTTAAAATTTTATTTTATTTTATTTTTTTTACACTATTTGTACTTTCAGTGATATTAGATGTTATGATGCTTCACCCAACACTTCTGTGACCAGCTTTGTAAATATTACTTGTTTACACTGGCAACACTTAATTATATGTTCTTTATTATTTACATCTTTACACACGTTAAGATCAAGGACTGGGCTGTTCAGACAGGAAAGGGTTAATTTACTCCCCAAACATTTCATTTCCTGCTTTTGAGCTCCCACTGCACTTCCTTCACTAGTTCCCTTCCTCCGTCTCCCTTGTTGTTTCTTTCTCTCCCTCACCTTGGTTATTGACTCCCCTCTATACATTCCTCCTCTCTTGCTTTCTCTCTCTCTCTCTCTCTCTCTCTCTCTCTCTCTTTCTCTCTCTTTCTCTCTCTCTGTGCCTCTTTTTTCACATCTTTTTCTATCCATCCCTTTCCATTGTCCATGCTTTCCCTCCCTCCCCTCTGTCTAAATGCTTCAGCCGGGGTTTCTTCTTACATGCTGAGTTTTTCATCTGGGGAAAATTTAATCACCACACAGAACAAGGAATAGAGTAGAAATAAAGAGAGGAGAAGAAACATCTTCATCTGTCCAGGTCTTTACAGTCTTTACCTACAAATATTTATATTTTTAGCAAGAACATGGCTGTGGGAATGCAGCAGGCTTTCTTTTTCTGACAGAGTTGTGGCTAAGTGGAAAGTTTTCTGTACAGTTCTGCTTATTGTCACTTCCTGTTTCTGTGGCGGAAATGATTTCTTCATGCAGTGTGTGGATCAGGACAACTCACTGAATGATTTACACTCAAACAAAGGAAGCAGCTGGGATGTCAGTAAGCTCTGTTTAATTGTGTATGGACTCAAATTTGGTGAGATTTATCCACTGAGAGGTGATTTATGTTTGTTTATGACTCTAATCTTTTGTGTTTAATCACTGTAAGCATTATCCTGAATGACTTAAACTTATTATTATTATTATTATTATTGTTGCCGAAATGATATTTTCTTTTTATACATAAAACTCTCATTTTCTCTCCATTACTTTTATCATTAAAACCTTTCCTTTATTTTTTTTTATTGTTTTAAAAGTTAGATCTCTTTTTTAATGATGTGACATTACAGATTACTGTTTATCTTTTCTTTGCTTTTAAAGTGTATTAGTTTGAATTTTTTTTTTTTTTGCTATGTTAACATTTTAATTTTGTACTTATTTTGTGTCAGTATTTCTGTACATAGCTAAATGTATTTTAAGCTCAGTTAGTGATGTCACACACCAATGAACAGCACAAACCAATCACATCCTGTATGCAAACTATTACCCAATGATAATGTTGTACGCTGAAACTATGTTGCATGCTACATTAGCCAGCTAGCTGCTGTGGAAATGAGGATTTAACTCTGACAATAAAATGACACTGCTATGAAAAAGTTTAAACAGTCAGCTAATCAGCTAGTTAAGATAGCGAATGTTAGCAATATTAATCTTGTAAGGTTCAGAGAAGGGTGTGGTGGTATTGCTAATTAGCATATTCATGGATCCTGTTGTTTGTTTGTTTGTTTGTTTGTTTGAAGGTATAGAGATGTACTTTTTTGTTTCTGTGACATTAAACAATTTATAGATTAAAATAAATGTATTTTAATTGTAAAAAGAAAGACAAACCAAAAAATTCAATAAAAAAAAAGAAAAGAAAAAGGAACAAATTAGTTAATGGTCAAAAGTAAAAAGAAAAGGAAAGCATGAAAAAGAAACCAGTTAAACAAAATATAATAGATAATATAATTAACATATTTGTATTTTCTTTTAATCTTACTTTTAAAAGTCAACTTTTAAAAATATTTTACCATCAGTATTTGAATTCATCTTAGTTTCACAGTTTCTTATACATTGCATAAATATGGTGTCTCCATTTTTCCATTTTCTGCCTTAATATCTAACATTTTATTGCTTTTCCAGAATTTCAAAATATCCCTTTTTTTGTAATTTTTTGATATATTTAATAATTTTCCAGTTTAAAATCTTTATTTATTTATATTTCACTTCCTGTCTTCTTCACATCACATTTATTTTATTTGTGTGGGTTTTTTTTCTCATCATTTTTTTCAGCCCATGGAGAGCCTGCCGTCTGCTGTTCGCTCTGGGAACTTGAGCATGCTGAAGCAGCGTTGGGAGGAGAAGCGGCAAAACACACCGTCCGTGTCCACACCGGCACCTCCGGTGGAACCTCGACCTCCGGCTCGCTCACACAGCTTGAGACCTGTGAAAGTCCAGGAAGAAAAGAAAGGTGATTCAGATGAAGTAATGGAGATGAAGCAGGAAATTGAACAGGAAATGAAGCAGGAAATGAAGCTGGAGACAGTGAAGGAAAAGAAGCAGGAGATGAAACTGGAGGTGAAGCAGGAGATGAAACAGAAGATGGTAGTGGGGCAAGAGAAGAATGTGGAGAAAGAACAGATGAAAGAAGCAGAAGTAATCTCACCCACCAGCTCAGAAAAACCCAGCGTCGCTCTTAACAGCCTCAAGATGATGTTTGAGAAAGGAGAACCCAAGGTATTAAAAATATTATTCATTATTTGTTTAGTTTTTACATTCTATAAAGGATATGACTCAAATAGCCAATCAACATAAAAAAAAATGCTAAGATGTGTTTAACGACTGAAGTTTGCCCTGGAGCTACAATGCTAATGTAACGTAGCTAAAATGTCAGTCTTACCTGCACACAAATTTTCATCTACCCACTTTAAATAGATTTCATCATTATTATTAGTGATCTCAGATCAAGGGAATTGGTGGATATGTGCATCTTTAAAAAATAACAATAAACCTTAAATGTTGACAATGACAAAATAAAAAGCATCCAATTTACTGTACAACAATTCTCATAATAGAAGATAACATAAAACCAATACAATAACATTAATGTTTAAACTTAAATTTTTAAAGTTATAATTATGAAATAAAATCTCCAGTTAATTTCTCTTTGGTGAATATAATGCTCTCCTGTACTTTGTGGTGTCGTAACCATGGAATTGACCAAAATCTAAATTGTTGTTTTTTCCACTAATAAAAGTGCCCTTTCCACTTTTCACATTTTAATGTGCAAATTATCAAGACTTAATAACTACACAACAAATTTAGCAGCCCTCAGTAAAACTTGGTTCAACTGATTAATTACGGAATAAATGTGAATAGTGTGTGATTTGTTTGAGAATGTGTGCAAGTTCTGCATATTTTCAGGTTCCTTTTGATCCTAAATGTATCCTAGTGTATGTATCCGATTCCTTAGATACGGCCAGTGGTGAGTTTATGATGAGGGCTTCTGAAAACTTCTTGAAAATTAAGAATATTTAAATGATGAATTGGTAACATAATAAGAAAGGGGGAACCCTGAGCCTCGTTTTGGGTTTAGAGCAAAAAAAAAAAATATATATATATATATATATTTTAACACAACTGGAGCAACCATCTTGGATAGTATTAAACTTTCTCAATTCTATTAGCTGATCAGGAAGACAAGGTATTTATCAAACGATTTTTGCCGTAATTGTAATTTCTTAACGTTACAACTCAACCTTACATTTGTGATACGACAGCTCACAAATGTAAATTAGTTTATGAATTCATACTTAATAGCTCCTGAAGAGACCCAAGTATGGTTTACATTTGTTGTTCGGAAATTTCTTCCCCCTTAGCTGCTGAATCATTTGTTTTTCTGCTGCAGATGTAAACATTTCTTATACATTTTTGCAGGCAGTTTTGTCAGGGTTTTTTTTTTTTAAGTCTAATGCAGCAAATGAGCTTGTGAGGATTTTATTATTATTATTATTATTATTATTATTATTATTATTATTATTATTATTGTATAAATATGAGCCATACACATGCCAGGCACAAGTTTCTCTGCTAGAAACCTGAGATTACTTCGGGATGTTGCTGAATATTTGAAATATTTGGTTATGTTTTTTTTTTTTTTTTTTTTTGGATTATAGAGATGATTTTTTTTCACAGACCTGACAAATCATAGAAATTGATTCTTAAATCATAAATGTACAGTGAATAATGTGATTTAGTTAATCAACAAAATATTTTGTAAGAACGCATGAGTTAATATAAATTAAATGTTTTAAAAAGTAAAACAAACTCTCACACACACACACACACACACACACACACACACACACACACACACACACACACACACACACACACACTTCCATTTAAATATCACTGTTGCATTTATCATTGTTTAATTTTTCCTCAGGACTTAGTTATTGAATGCAACATGTTTTTCTAATTGTTTCTACCCCCCGCTTCTTGTATTATCCAGGGGTCAGGAATTCACTCACATTCCACTCTCACACAGCTTTCTGTTTTGCTGCAGTGAGCATTAAGATAAAAATAAAACACAGACATGCTAAAGTGAGCCAAATTTTTTATAGTTTATACTACAGTCCTGCTGAATGCTGGATTCTGATTGGTCAGAAGGTGTTGATGAATTTATGGTGCAAATCTTACACTAAGATACACTATGGCTTCTATAGCAACAGTTTATTCACAGGGTCGTGTACGATGTATAACTGTTGAGACAATATGGTTTCCTGTTGTTATAAGTTAATTATTTAACATTTATGGAAGGCGTCTGCAGTGTCAGATTTTAAAAATCACTATAAGGGTATATTTCTTATGTATAAAATGAGAGTGAAACACATTTCTTGTTAGAATTTGTTTTGTTTATTGCCATTTTTTTTTTTTTTTTTTTTTTTTGCTCTCTCATTTTAGGAGTTTATTCCAGTGAGTTACTGAGGTGTGGTTTGTTGTGTAGGAACCTTCATTGTTCAGAAGTTCCCCTAAAAGTACCATGTGCAGTGGAGACAGTGTGTCTTTGTTCTCCATCACACTGACATGCTTATGCTTGAGCCTTGAAAAAAATATGCTGAATCAGCAAAGTGCTAATTAGATGACAATAGGGGAAGTTTTCGGTTCTGGATTTTCTATCATGAAAGATAGTCATGTTTAGAAAAACACACACACACACACACACACACACACTCACTTATTGTACTCTCCCCCTCCCGCCTGATTAATAAAATCAAATTAATAATTTGTCTTTGACTTTAAAAGTAAACTGTGGTGGTGGTGGTTTAAGATAACTCGCTGAATTATGCAAAAAAGTAAAACAATAAATATAATAAAGAATTTTAATATAAAATAAAAAAGGGGTGATGCAAAGAACTGCTAACTCAAAAAGATGGGTAAAAAAGTGAAGATGTATTTAGCCTTTTGTATTTTAGCCAGTTGGTCCCCACAAAACAGTGTTTTTACATAAACTGCAGCTTTTATTTAAAAAAAAAAAAGATTTGCTTATGGTTGACAAAGTTAAGAATAGAGTTTAGAAACGTAGATGTAGAAGTAGCACTAAAGTAAAGTAAGCATTAAAGGACATAAAGTATGGAGTCCTCACAAGTATAGGTTCATGTCAAATGTTTTCATAACTAGATGGCACTTCCACACAAAAAAAAAACTCACATTTTTAAAAAGGGACTTTTATTGTCATTTCAACTATATACACCTAGTACATAACACAGTAAAATGAGGTCTTTACGGTCTTTAAATAAAAGCAGTGCAATTTTCATTAAAGAGCTAAAATTAATACATTTTGTTTGTGGTTTCTCAGGTTAAAATTAAAAGTTTCCGGTTTAAGAATATTGTGAAATTGGATAAGTAAGTAATCGGCAGATAAATGATAGATAAACATTTCTAAGCTAAAAGCATTAGCTGGATTTAATGTCTAAATCCTGAAAAAATGTTAATTTCAAAATCGCTAGAAAACAGGGAAATTAAAAGATAATTTTTACTGTGTACTTTTTAACCAGGAAACATTAGCCAGACAACAGTACTCAGCAGTGTTGACAGTACAGCATCAAATTTAATTATGTGATTCACTGTTTTGAATTTAAAGCTGTTTTAAATTATTGTTTTTAAACTATTTGAGCTTTTCTGGATTTAAATAGTAAGTCTGCTTCATTTTTGGCTGTTTATGAATGATTTAATTTGCATTTGGGTTGTGGTATATATTTTTGTTGTTCAGGTGTGGTATTAAATTATATTATACTGTTTAATAGAATCTCTTCTTCTGTGTTTGCTGTCTATTTCTGAATTTAAACAATATAATTTATATTTCAGCACATTAACATGGTAAACTACAGTACAGTACAGTATATAAATCATACTCAGGTTGCTCAGGTGTACCTTGGTTCTTGGGAGCTGATTTCTCTAATTACATTTCAGACATTTTACATTTAAAATGTAATCTTATATCTGACAATTTTTAAGGTTTAAAATTTTTTTCCCTGTCACTGTTGTTAAGGTGCGGCGCACGAACAGCACTTCAGAAGACTCAGATATTCGACCAGTAGACAGAGGTATTGAAACAATCCTGCGGATTTTATTGGCACTAGTCGTATGTTTGCGTAATGTCTTGTGTAATGTCTAAATTACCATATCAATATAAGTATGGTTATAGTAATATGAAAAACAAAGATGTGCTAAACAGTTCTTTTAGGAGTTACTGAATCAACATTTGAACCTGAAGGTATCTATAAATCTGTAGCGGGCCCTGGGGTCTGGATATAGTAAATGACTGAACCACACAGAATTTGGTGCAACATGAGTCATGAGACCTGAAGGGCAGTGGTAGCTCAGAGGGCTAAGGCACTGAATTAATGAATATTAATAAATCCCAGCTCCACCAGGTTGCCATTGTTGGGCCCTTAAGCAATGCCCATAACCCTATCTGCTCCAGGGGTGCTGTATCATGGCTGACCATGATCTCTGACCCCAGTTACGCTGGGATATGCACAGAAAGAATTTCACCTTGCAGGAATGTATGTGTGACAAATAAAGGCTTAACTTAAAAAAAAAAAAGATTGGCACTAATTCCCTGAAGTTCACTATTTTCATATAACCACACAGACCGGAGTGAGTTATGTCACTTATACAGCAGCCATTTACTAGTCATGATGTTTAATTTATTAAGAAATGACACATTGTTATAGTTAAATTATAAATAAGCATCTAAGGGACAAGTTAGTTGCTGTTCTCACTAGCTTTTACCCCTCTTTCTTACACACACACACACAATTAAAAGGGCAGCCAGTCATTCAGCTGAGAAAACCTAAACTAAAAATTATGCATAACCAAGACCAAGTAAATGTTAAAGTCTTCCAACAACAAAAAAAAAACATTTTCACATATAGCATCCATGGTACATGTGCCTTTGTATAAGCTGTTACTACAGAAACCATAACGTATTAGAGTAAGTGCATTGATATTAATGTTCATGTAACAGCCAGAGCTCACTGTGTAAGAATAATGCACACCTTCCAACAAATCAAATTTAAATATTTAACTGCACTGTAGTATAAAATGCTTTAAATGTATAACAGACTGATGAACATGCTCTACATGTTCTAGTGCTATTTTGTAATCTCGAATATATTACACCTACAATCTTCTGTAAAGAGTCCAGTTAGACTGTTTAATTTGATTTAGTTAATAAATTAAATAGTTGCTAAAATAAACAAATTAATAGTCAGGTGCAGTGTTGAAACACATGTGTAAAGTGTGTCTAAAACATCCTTTTACAGGTTTGATCTCTCTGGAGCGATCCAAATCTCTGAGGAACAGAATGGCGAAGTATCAGGCTGCCGTGTCCAAACAAGACTCAAGGGGGCCTCAGCTTGTGGTGAGAGAAAAAACAACACTTTTATAGTGGGGGAAATGACTTAATAGCTATTTCTCTAAGGAAATTCTGCAATGAACTATTAAACCGGCCATTATTACAGAGGAGAATTTGTTCCTGCAGTTAGTTTTTAAAAGATAAAAAATGTTTAAACATTTTTATGAAAGGAATGTCACACTAGCATTGTTAATAATCAATAAAAGCTGATAGACATTGAGTTCACACACAGACTCATGTAATCACTGCTCTCTTGGCTTCTACCTTCTTGACAAGGAATCTCTCTAATGCCTAATTATGAGTATTTCGCGGGAAATGTGATGTTGCATTGTCGTTAACCAGATTCATCTCCCGCACTGCTACAGGCTTTTTAACCTTTTTCTTGACGGAGGCCATTGTTGCAGTACAGTTAGTAAAGAACAGTCACTACACTTGCACAGATGTTGCCTATACGATTGACCCCCGCACACTAAGACTGAGCATGGGAGACAAGTACCCACAATCCTGCAGAGAGAGAGGAACCATTGGCTCAGTTGTGATCATGTGACGCCTGGCAGACAAAGTGCATGCATGCTACATATATGTAATGAGTGAGGTCATTTATCAAGTTAAAACTACATCTAGCAAAATACTCACTGCGAGACCAAGTTTCTCGCAATCCAAGGTTCTACTGTATTATCAATAAATATTGAGGTAATAAATTGCTCATATTTACAGTCGACCCCAGCTGAGATCGAGATCAAAAGTTCAGCACTGGATCTGAATGAAAATACGTCTCTTAGTGATGGAGAACAGTCTGAGAAAGAGGTATGAAATAAATCACTGCTGAGTAACTACTGATGTAAAATATAAAATTTATAAATAATTCCTTAATTTTACTCACAGTGAAAATAAATAAAAGTTATATGTATTGGTTATTAATTTTTAAATTAAGATTTGCACATAATATTTTTATGTAATACAATATAGGAATATGTAAAGTAAACACTATCAATTGAAAAGTTTACAAATATTCAGAAAACAACTAAGTATAATTATAATGAACTGAGTACATTATCATTTTATCCAGGATGTTATTGGTAAACTGCAAAAACAAGCAAAAACTTTATTTCTCAAAAATAGAAAAATGAAATTACATAAAATTTAATTTGGGACAAAGATTGAAGTCTTACTTTATATATTTTCTTATTTTAGTTTCCATTTCTTTATTTTCCCCACAGCACTCAGCTTTAGAGATGACAAACACTACACCCAATGGTAAGTCATGCAAAAAATACCTTTTACATATTAATTGCTCTTTTATATGTTAAAAGGTTCTTGGTTTAAAAAAAAATCAAAAAGTGCATTTTTGGGTATCACCTCAGTTGCTTTTTAATATCCAAAAAAATTTTTTTTCAAACTAAAACAGATTGATTTGAAATCTTTTCTTTGTTTTTAAGGTGTGTTAGCTGATACAGGTATTTTGGGCACCTCAGCATCTGAGCCAGAAACCACCAATGCTCCCAAATTTGTCCGGGTGAGTGAGCTATAAATGTGAGCTATAAAATGAATAGGAATGACTTAAATATCAATCTCCCAAATTTCTCATGTATATTTAGCCTTTATATACTTTATGTATTAAAACATTCTAATGCACAAAATGTATAATGTATTAGCCTATAACATTTTTGTTTTTATATCACTTATTCGCAAATACTGGATACGTTTTACTCTTGTAAACAAAGTAACAAGTTCCTTTGACTATAATATGGTCTTGTGCAGAATATTTCATACTTTTATCTCTTTTATCTGTATTGTTGGATACATTTAGTGTCTCAACACACGTCTATGAAAATATCATTAAAACATCTTTAAAAGAGTTTCAATTCCAGACATCCTTTATAAATGTCATCTTAAATGTAATTACATACAGTCTTTTGTGAAATTTAAATATTGTAACCTTGAATAATTAAAGTTTTAAATTTAAGTTTTACGTTCTGTGATTTTATATCAATTTCAGAAAATTATAGGAATCAGATGTCTGATTAGTGCTACATAAATTAATATTAAATATATTAGATTTTTTTAACTAGTTTATTGCAAACTTATTACATTTTCTATTTTCTCTTCCTGGCCAGGACACATCTGACTGCCTTTTTTGTTCATTAGTATAGTATATTGTTGAGTAGAACATTTTTGATTAGCTAGCTAACAGTTAAAACCATGATGCTGGACATTATCCATTAGTTTACATAATTATTTTATTGCTTTATTCCTGTTATTACTTTTATTTATATTTTTAGGGGCAAAAGTTTCGTGGTAGTGTGCGAGAGACTTGTGTTGCTTGCCAAAAGACTGTTTACCCGCTGGAGAAACTGGTGGCCAATCAGCAGACCTTCCACAACGCCTGTTTTCGCTGCACTCACTGTAACACCAAACTCAGGTGAGTCTAAAGTTTGGACCCAACTGGAATGATGATATTAATAGTGTTAGCATGAATTATATTTCACTGGAGTATCATACAGGTATGATTAGTTTATTTATGTGCTTGCTAACATGCAGACACTTGTCAGTTGAGGTATTAGTTAAATTGGAATAATTCTGATGCTTGGAATAATTCAGAGGATTGTGCATTCTTAGATCACTTCTTTTATTGTATATCATACAATAAAAACAACTAATATTTGAAGAAAATTCTTTAAATATTCTTTTAGCTTGGCCAACTTTGCCTGCCTGCATGGTAGCATTTACTGCAAACCTCACTTCAACCAGCTCTTTAAGTCCAAAGGTAACTATGATGAGGGCTTTGGACACAGACCTCATAAGGAACTGTGGACAACCCGAGGTGACTATGAGGAAATTGAAGAGGCTGAAAAGCCAAAACCTGCTTCCCCTGACCCCATCCGAGTTAAGCCACCTTGTTCAGAAAAGGTCTTCGATCAAGATTCCACAGTTGAGGAAACCCCAATAGCCAAAGTCAGTGATCTTACTACATCTTTGGAAACTAAAACTCAACTACCAGTTAAAGAAGTAGAAAAACCTGCAGCTTCTGTGGAGACAAAAAGATTGAAAATCACTTGGCCACCACGTGCTGAAGGTTCCAGTTCTGCTCTGGAAAGAGGTAGGAGCCCAGTTAAAGTCTTCAAGCTAAAATGGCCACCAGGGGATGAGGTTCAATCCAATGCAGAGAGCATAGAGCGAGTGGAGTTGAGGAATCTGAGACGCAGTGCATCTCTCAAAGAGCGAAGTCGTCCTTTTTCCGTGGCACCAAGCCTGGAGTCCACCAGTCAGGACCTCACCACCAAGACCACTTTGGTGAGGCGTGGCTCTCTGGAGCTCCGTTCCACTTCCAAGATACAGATTGTCCAGAAGGAGAATGAGGAGGAGAGCACAAAACCAAAAAAACCTGAGTCAGAATACAAGGCTTTACATAGCAGTGAAGAGGAGGTTCCTCTAAAACAAGACGAGAAACCCAAAATGCCACAATCTATCTTGAAACGGTCACAATCAACCAAAATGGAGAATCTTGATGACCAGATGGGGGCTGAGGAGAAACCAAAAAAAACCCTTGAACTTAAGCAAACATCACCTCAACTAGCTGCGGAGGACAACGCCAACAGGACGTCTCAAGATGTTGGTTTCTGGGATGGAGAAGAAGCAGAAGAATCCCTTAGCATGGAGGATATGATCAAGAGAAACCGATGCTATGAAGATGAAGATGAAGATGCTGAAGTTTAAATCCACTCATCTCTCAGGATCTGCTCAGACTCTGACATTATTATAATGATGAAATGGAATTTGAGCCATAAACAGTGGAGCTTTATTATTATTATTATTATTATTATTATTATTATTATTATTATTTGATTTTATCATCATCATCTCTTTGTCTGACTGGATTTTTACAAAGCACATTATTTTATTGCTGATGCTTCTAATGTGATATTTTC